>JAZGTJ010002234.1:0-44267 GCA_036877575.1 Botia almorhae | reverse complement strand
TGTTTGGATTCACATAGAGCAGAGGTTTCAAGGTGGTCCTGTCTAATCTGCTGCTGGTTTTAAAGTCAGGCTAGAAACTACACCTGCTGTCCATCACTGTCAAACAGGATATGCATGAGAAAGGCAGTGCACATTCATGCATCACTGGACCACCCTGCGCTCCATACTGAACTCCCTCACAAATCTTTTTATTTAGAGTAATGCAGAAGATGTATTATTCTCTGTCTCCTGCCAAACACATGCAAATTATTCCCTGCATCACAAAGTGGAAAAATCTGCAACAGGATCTATGATTGGAAGCAGCGATAATCATGTTTGCCTGCCATGTATCACATTCAGACCTGCATTTAAAAGAATTTTAAAAATAGCCCACGTGTACATATCTAGGTCGATCACAAGAACAAGTCCTATCCCAGGTGGTGGATGCAACCTTTTGCTCATTTCGTAAGTAATGTATTCGCGTCATATTGCATCGTTTGCCTTTTTTTTTACTGAGAACATATTTTTCAGACTTAAAATTCTTAGTGACTCTCCAATGCAGATGGTGTTTTACTCTGCTGAAATGAAAACAAAAAAATAGATGGAAACAGCATTTAAATATGTCAAGACTAGGAACGCACTTGTGAATAAATGCAGGTGAAGCATTTACTGCCATACAGAAAGATAAGATTTTGTGTATGATTGCTCTGCATTATATTTGTGAATAAACAAAGCAGTTCATTTAGACTTAAAGTGAGCTGACAAAAACTTTAAACATTCCAAAGAAGCTATACTATCTATACTTTGAATACTTTGCAGCCCTGTAGCATAGTTGCCAGTTAAAGTTAGAGCATAGACAACATTTAAACTGTAAAAATTCTATAGAATCAATACTTTGATCCTCTGCTGCTTTTGATTAAATATATAGTTCCCAGTTAAACTTAAAGCATAGACAGCCTTTGAACTGTATATCGTTCTGTATACAATATATATGTAGCTTTTAACTATATATGTAGTTACCAGTTTGATCCAGCCCTCATATAAGATGAACAAGAAACTATTAATAAGTGCTGATAATTCTGATGCTAGCTGATGGATGGATAGACAGACAGACAGACTCACTTCTGTGACCGGGTTGCACTCGTAATGACAAAGCTTTATCTATATTCCATTAAAACTGTCTGCACAGAGAGTGATTGGCCTAAAAATGATTTAGTGGAAATCAACATTTTGTGTATAGACTGTAAAACGTTCTGCAAACGTAATTCAGAGAATTCATCTTCAGATCTGCACATCTTTTATCTGCCTGGCCCACAACATGAATGGATGGATGCATGTAACACGTCAATCCATAATTGCAGTAACTACATTCATTACGACATACAACTCTTGTCCAAGCCTTTTCTATAGGAGCTCTGTTTTTCCTCCAAGTTAATCCTTTGAGCCAGAATTTACCCATTTAAATGTACTATAATTTACCATTAAGTTATATTATCAAGATAGGTTTCTGGTAAAAAAATCATTGTGATTTTTAGACGGTAACTTTAAAAACATAGTTGTTGTTTTCATTATGCTTCATTTGTTAGTATGGATCAATATTACAGAGCTGCTGTTTGTTAAAGGTCTGCAGTCACTTGCATCAGTCTCTTATGGAAGAGGGAACCAGAGGCCAGCAGGGTAGAGATGGAGAAGAGGAGACTGGAGCAGGTCATGGAGCAGTTAGACTGTGGAGCAGGTGCTGTGTGAACTCTGCCTTCCATAGACGAACATGAAACTCTGTCTCCATCTCCCCTGACTAACAGAGTCAGCCCACACTGACAAGACCAGACCGCTGTGTTCTAAATGCTAAATATACTGAGGACACAATAAATGAACAGGCAATTGTTAGCAACCGCTGTTTGATTACAGTTCTCTGATTTGCTCTGAAATTGAATCTCCACAGATGTTCTAAAACTATATACAGTGGCTTTTGATTTGTTGATTACATTACTAGTTAGTTCTTTCAGCTTATTTCTTAAGTTAAAAAGGACATGAATAATATATAGAGCACTACAGGGGGCTCATATATGAGAATAAGCAAGAAGCTTTACCTCATTTTATTTCATTTATCTGCTCTTAGTAAGGGGGCTTCTACACTGGTTTAAACAGTGACATTGATATCATTATGCAACGAACAGAAATATGCTAATAATTATAAAATTAGCCACGGCGGAGAACTGCTGAACAAATTAAACTAGATTTGTTCATTTTCTCTAAGAAAATGTAAGTGGTGCTTGATGGCGCAAAACTTACTGCCACGGTGCAACAGTGTTGCAGATGGTTGCCAGACAGTTTATGTGGTTGCTAAGGGGTTCTGAGCTAAAGGGTTCAGAGCACATTACAATGCAATTAATGGGTGGTTGTTTACTTGCCCAAGTGAAAAAAGCTCATCTCTAAAACTCTCTGATATTCTGGTTCTTAGCGTAGCTACAGACCTTCAATGAGACCCCTACTGCCCATTCAACAAAACATCAGATGGAAATAATACATCCAGCTGGATATAAATAGCACACCTCTCCTTAACAAGCCACATTATTACAAACGTGCACACCAAAGTTTAATACTTAGGGCTCTACAAAATCACTTTTACGAAATCTCAGACTCAGACTGTCTGTGCAATAGCAACAGTGATGCCCTTGGCAAGCACAACTAAAAATAACCATAGAATGTGATAAAACAAACAAAAATAGAAAATACCCAGACAAATGAAAATAATGCTGCATTATTATTGTACATTTGTCATTCTCTCAAAGTTTTTTCACTTACTACAAAAACCTTCAGAGAGACAGTTTACCTCCCACTCCTTTTTCCCTCATAAATATGTCTAGGTAAATTTTTAATTTTAGTACTGTAGTTTAGTACTGTAGACTGTGATTTGAAAAGCCTGGAGCCACAGGCTCCACAGACTACAGAGAACACAGACTACAGAGAACTGCACTCATGACAGAGACTCAGAGACAGAGGTGCCTTATAGAGGGTATGATGTCAAGATTCATCAGTCTGCATGAGTGGAAGGACAGACTGGAGAATTTAATATTGTCCAGCTACCTTCCAGTTCATAAAGCGGTAAAAGCCAGGAGCATGAAATACTAAACTTGCTGCCTATAGAAAGAATTACATATCATCCTGTTTATTTCTTTCTATGACTAAGAGCTCACATTTTACTGTTGTTGTTTTTTAAAAAGACAATGAAAAAGAACAGAACATTCACTCATGTGTTTGTCACGTGTGACTTTGTCTAAAAAAACACTAATTTCTGAAATGTTATGTACCTAAAGGTGTACAGTGTAAGGCTGGCTAAATTCAGTTGAATGAATACACAAATTACTTATTTTTTTAAAGCAGTAATGACTATCTGGCCATTTAATTATACATCATTTAATTGTGGTTAAAAATAACAATAATAATAAAAGATTCTAGGCTAGATAAAAACATTCTTGGTTTTAAAGTATATTTGTATCTTTTTTTAAAGCGATTTTATCATCTTCAAATCTTTTTTCAAATTATGCTACAGAAACTTTTGATTTTTTCAAATTCCACATAGAGAGGTGGAGAAAAAAAAGAGAAACAAAGATAAATAAATACACAGAACAGCCTATTCCATTTGGACAGGCTCGGTATTTCTCAACATCAGGACTTACAGTACCACACAAGTAGAGATGAATGCTCTGCCAGAACTCAATGAAAACATAATGTGATGGTGAACACTCTCTGTAGAGGCAGGGGAATGTGAGTCTTGGTTGAAGATAAACATGTGAATAAATAAACCCACATAGTTCTTTGTGGGAACTATCTGGGATTTTGACCACTTGAGAGTGACCATAATGACAGACATTGGTAGTACTGCTGAAAAACATTTTACATTGTAAAACAGCTAATATAAGTGGCTTAGGTTTTTCATATTTGTATTTTTTCCCAGTCTTCAAACTATAGAGCTATCAAATTTCAACATTTATGTTTACCACAGAACAAACATTGCATGCGAACTGTGAAATGTGAAATGCACTCAGGCAGGAATATTTGTAAGTCGAACTGGAGAAAGACGGTAAATTCAACCAAAGCCATGCAAGTCTTTGTATTGACACAGGAGCGCCAAGAAGAGCTACAGAGCGGAATTCCCTTAGAAGATTATTCTGGATAAGCCTGTGTGCTTTGGACTGTGCATTTGCCAGTATGCAGCTAGGCTGAGAAAGCGATATATTGAAATGGACTTTTTACCAGACTTGTCTTGTTCCCTTCTCACTGATCTGCAGTCTGAAGCTGCCAGTGGGCAGGGCTTTTGTATATTCAGCACCTGATTTGCTGGGGTACGAACAGTGGATGGGGACAGAGAAATAAACCAGGTTACTGAATGGATCTGGCATTCGGTTTCGATGGTGGGAGTGAGCTGTCAAGACAGAACCGTCCTCAGGGAGACCCACAAAGAACAGCTACTCATTCTTTTATCCCTCCCTCCATTTCTCTCTCTCTCTCTCTCTCTCTCTACATGAAGGGACAACATGAAAATGCAGTTACTGGCTTTTCTTTATAACACACCTGTTTTTTCATTCTCATAAAGCACTTATACAAGTTGAGTGTGGCTACCTGCCAGTCCAGCTTCTACAATTCAATCACTGTTTTCTATAGTTATTCTGTTATTTCTTATTAACTCTGAGCTGTTAGACATTGTAAGTACTTCTGAGAACTGCCAACCTTTACCATGCATATGCACAGTAACAGTAACACAGCTTGACAAACCAAGGCCTTATGTGTATTTAAATGTGTGTTATATATATATATATTTTTTTTTATTCAATAGAGACAGATTCTTCTCAGTTTGCTGTGTCATCCTGAATCACAGGACATCTTCAGCATTTCTCCATTATTTATCATTTTCAAGTGATCTGTTTGGCCTAAAAGCTATCAGAACCAGTGACTAGAAACTCTAGCACAACATCTGCGGCCAGCTGATTTTGGCCCACCACTCGAACCTCACATGGGGTCTATCTGTCACCTCAGTGTCCCTGTGCTGTTCCTCTTGCCTCCTGGAGCATCTGCTCCTATCTCCATGGGGAAGCAGGCACGGGTCCATGCTGCCTCCCGAGCCCTGCCACGGCCACTGCCACAGTATCAATTTATATCATATTAACTTTTCCCATGCAGCACCAGGTGCTCAATTAGGAGACAGGCCCAGGGCCAGCAGCAAGCCAAAGCCATTCAATAAATCACTCTCCATTAGGGGCCTGGTGGCCCCTGCTAGTGATGTTCTGTGCCATGTCTTCCTGGAGCCAAAGGGCCACTCTAAATCCAGCTCTCACACAAAGAAAACAGGAAAAAAATGTAACATGGAAAAGTCGAGAGAACCACACTCTGCAGAAGCTTCTGTAGTAGTATAAGTTAGGAATCAAAACTGTGATGATATTTATAATTACAGTTCTAGAAAGTTACAATCATTTAGCTGAATACATTTACAAAACAAAGAAACCGATTATTCCGCCTACAAAGGTAACAAAGCTTTACTCTGTGTTAAAAGAAAACAGCACATGACCAAAATTATGAGTTTTAAAGCAGTTGGCGCGACAACGGTAAGATTTACTCATGACGCTACTGTTTACACAGGGTCAAGGTCCAGGACCTATAAATTCAAAGCAACATTGGGCGGACTATTCATTTTGGCTGAAACCTTAATAAAACACTTATATTGGGCTATATAAACCAAAAGGTTAAAGCAATAGTGGCTTTATTCATGAGTGACCCACATATGCTCCCATAAAAGGCATCAAAAGTCTCATTGTCTCCTCTGACAAGAGTATGAGCTTTTTATAGGCTCACAGTGACAGCCTCAGACATGTTCTTTCCAGTCTAACTTCCTAGTCCATTAGTAATTGAAACCAGTATTGCTATAAGACACTGTGCTTTATATTTTATCATTTCACTCCACTTACCAGAAAAGCAGGATTCAGTTTGTAATTGTACCTGACAATACAGGATTGTTCATTTGAAACTCTTTACGATTTACCTAATGGAAGTCAGCTGCCGCCGTTTCCTGTCGAAAACGATCTCAGTGTTGTTCCACCCGGACCTCATCCAAGTAAAACAGGCTGACCTGTCAGTTTGGGAAAGATGGAAACAGAAGAATTTAGGTAGGCGGGGGAAATTGAGAGGAAGGGAGGGCTGCAAAGAACAGAATATTTGTTTTACTTTGGGAAATTTTTAGACTGTTATTCTACACTTTTAACTCTGCTGTGGAGACTAAATACTCTGGAATGTTGGTGACATATTTTGGCATCCGAGACCAACAGCACAGTTTCTGATTACAAACATGAATGGCCATCAAGTGGGGTGAAAGCAGGGGTAAAATTAAACTGTACAATTTGTCTAAATTAAACAGCATGCAATATCTTGGCTTAGAGGAAATAGGCCAAAATTGCCCAGTGATATCTTAAGAAGGAAATTAATCTTTTCGCATGGACCTAAATATGACTTTTAATTGCTGAGGTACAGTTTTTGGATATTTACATTGCATGTGGTGCATATACTGATTTATCTTAAATATTACGATAGGAAATTTCTCATAGGAAAGAAAATTTCCAGATGAGACCTGTTTAATATTTCAATTATTTCTCATAGACAGCAATACGATTAAATGGAGAACAAATATAATTTTTTGTCTGCAATCAAAATTCAATATTACTGAAGATTTCAATATGAACTCAAACATTTCTCATCAAATTTACCCAAATCCAGATTACTTTAGCTACAATCTACATTAATCGTACAGCTCCATACTCCATGTATTTTAACATTTGTGTCATTTTCTATTACTCCTAAGCAATTTCAGGAGAAAAATCTGAGACAAAGTACTTAAATGAGCCACAACTGAGACGCCCATCAAATCTTCTGGGCTTTGATGGAGCAATTTCTAAGAAATAAAAATTTCCTATTGACTTGTGTTCACAGAACATTCAGACATTTTAAATCGACTGTAACCAGCTATGCTTACATCAAGTAATTTCTATTTGTATCGCTTTTACAATACATAGCTTCAAAGCACAAAACCATGCCCTAATGTCTTATTTCACTGCAATATCTGAATACTGAATTTTACCTGCCTTCTTTTCACATTGCTTCTTGCATTCACTGAATTGTGGCCTTGTCTTGCTTTTATTTCACAGGGAATATGTATTAAATATTGTGTGCAGCCAACTGAAAACAGGATGTGCTGAGTGCCATGACAACTGATGCAGCATTTCATTTATGCAGAACCAAAGTTTAAACCCTATACCATACCTAAAACTTTCACGCTGTTCTTCAGCTGCCTTGCAAACATTGTTTTTTCAAGAAATGCAAATGTAATTTGAATATTTTAGTTCTGCATTTTATATTTTGAATGTAATCATACATTATAATACATACACTATGACATCATGTTATTAGACAGTAATAGAAATAAAAACATTAAGCGATTAAAACATTCTTAAAAAAAGAAGAAAACATGGATTTTGTTACATGCTCTTTACATTTTGTGACATCTTGTCATATGTTCATTTGCCTTTATTCCTCTAACTCTCTCCCTCTCTGTGTATATATCTGTACATACACAGGTATCCCATCACTAATTTATATGGCTCGGCTTTCCAGTTTAAGTACAAAAAATTATCAGCATGATAAATTGTCAGATGCCAAACAAAACATCATTTTACATTAATAAAAATATACGCTTTATGCCCCAGCGAAATTTACATATTAATGAAATGTACATCTTTCACAGTTAAAGTTTCTGAGAGATAAGAGAAAAACATAATACACCCATAATTGGACCCATGAAAGCACTGTCAACGAAGAGCACACCATCACAAACATGCACCTTTCCTAGCTGTGTCAGAACTGAAAATGTAAATGAGACAGAAGCATTTGTGACCCTGCCTCTGCACCGAGTCCCTCTTATCTCCCAGCGTCCTTTGCAACGGAACACTGATTTTCATATACAATCACACACACACACATAACTGTCAGGCCTAGATTAATTTATGCTGATTAGCTAAGGGCCAGAAGGTACATCACCTATACATTTTTGAATGGAGATTAGAGGCTTCAGACTTGCTCCTTTAAACTGCTGTGCTCTTCAGTAAACATATCAGAGTAATTAGAATGACACAGACATTTGGTAATTGTCCAGAGGACAGCTAATTTTTTTTCTTAACACCATAATCTTCCCATAGTCGTTTTTTATCCTAGAGTGGCATCTTTATTGCTGTGCTGATGTCAACACTAACGGCTTGCCACAGTGTCATGAAATCTCTTCACTTCCTCATTGGTCAAATCTCACAGCAGAGAGGAGAAAGGAAAAAAACAGCAACCATGCAGTTAGTTTTGTTTTGCTTTAAAGGAGTTAAAGCTAATCAAATATTTACAAAAAAATATGCTGCAATTCAGTTGCATGCAACCAAAATGCATGAATATACACTGTGTTGTAACCTCACAATTTTACACAAAAAAAGTGTAATTACATTCAAATTGAAAACAACCTAATGAATCGCATTTAGTTAACTATAAGTTAACAAAAGTGCAAAGTGTTGTTTTTTAATATGTATTGTATGAGGTTGTTAGGCAGCGCAAAACAGAGGAAACATATAACTGTACTAGCGTTTGGTCATTACGTATGCGCATGATACTCTTCAACTACGAGCACTCAAGCTCCACTCCACCACAACCCCCAAATCCCAAACTAACAACTCTAAGTCCAAACATAACAGAACATCAAACTCTAACAAGTCTCTCCCAAGTCTTTGATACAGCTAAGATACACATAAAATAACATTTAACATCAACATTTACTCTTTCAATTTAGCCTCACGCAAAGCATGCTGGGAATAAGAAATCATCTGCCCAGTTTCAGTTAATGCCAACAAAAAATATTTATGTACTTCCAAAATAAACATATTAAGTAAACTTCCATTTTACAAATTTGAGGGGACGACACATAATGAAATAAAATAACCAAAAAATTAAGTGACAAGAATAATGCTGCAGTGGCTTATTAAGCAAATTAAACAAAAAGCATAAATATTTTTTCTTGAGGCTAATAAATGCTTGCAGAACACAAACATTTCAAAGAAGTTGTTCACTGGTTGTAGCTCTGTTAGAATCGAAGGAAACACAGCAAGCATGCAAATATACCCTTCCATGTTTCAGTATTGTATTGTCTCACTGTTAGAAGCACCTATCATGACAACAATTGTCACATGGTTTCACGAAAAATTAGGCGCCTCACAGCATAAGACCACGCAATGTCACAAAAAATTAAGAAAAACAGACATAATCAGACATAATCTGTAACATTAACATAATGATTTAAAACCTGGAAACTCTAAATTAACTGATTATCTTCTAGATGGAATGATAACAGGCGCTAACATTTTCCATAAAGTGCAACAAGTATGTATCTGTTAACATAAAAAATTTTTACGACTCTGTAAGGAGATTTCTGTGCCCTTCAGACATTTACAGAAAGGAAGAACTTAAGTTAATGGTCTGGCACGGCACCCACCCAAGCATTCCTCTGTCTGAACGTGATTCTGTTGTGGAATAGAAAGCTTGAAATAAGATACGAAGTCCTGTGGTCCAGCAGGCCATCTGGACGATGAATGAAGGAGATCACACATCAGACATAGCCTGTAGCACTCAGTACTATCACTGTACAACCCATATGGCCTCGGTTTTTCTATAGAATTCAAGAAAGAGAGAGATGATGCTTAAAGCATGATTAATGCAGCTACTAATCCAAAGATGCTGGACAATAAGCTTTTTCATATTCATGATGCCTGGGATTTGGATTCAATCAAACAGAAACATGCTTGGGTCCTTTTGGCAGAATGTTCAATAGCGTAAACAGCTTGTGCAAAAAATAAATAATTAAAAAATAACAACTGTTTATACAGCCTTTCTTGTCTTCTGCTTTATGTTCCACTGTTGGGGATAGAGACGTCGACCGGCCATGCCTGACTGAAGCTGTCGCTTCTGCTGTGCTTTTCCCTCCTCCAGTTGGCCCTGTAGGAAGTGTTCACCCCTGCCACAAAACACTGACCTGAGATCAGCCTTTACCGTATGGTCATTACCAAGGGATCAATCTTGGGGGTCACTCTGACCTTTGGACATTATGGAGGCTAGAAACAGAGCAAAGGCGCAAGCCAATGGTCACTACAGTACCTCACACAGACAACAGAAATAAAAATAGACACTGTCCACAAACAAGAACACGCTGTGCTATAGATCAGTTGATGCTCTGAGCAGGATGCTCTCACGCACGCTCAGAATCTTTTAGACTATTCACAGATATTTCAAAAGAATCAGGTTGATAAATAACATTACCTGAGCATCTAAAAAAAAGCACGACCCGGGTAATTTCCTGTCTGAGGTGAATTAATAATGTTTCCTCATTAGGCACCATTGAGAGGTGGATTGGATAAGTTCCATCTCCGGAATAGTTGAATTAATTAGATGTCACCCTAAAGAAGTAAATAAGACATATCATCACCATAATGACTATAGAGAGCTGAGAAACGAGATGATGAATTAATTGAAAATCAATCAACCTGGTTGATGAAAGGTCCTTTTTTTACTATCCATAACAAGCCAGGAACAGCATCAATAATGGAGGAGATTAGATGTCTCTGAGACATATTCGAGATCCCTCTGTGTCTGGACCGGCTTGACCCGTGAGCTGTTGCAAAACAGAGCAACAAAACACAGCTCAAGCTGTTCAATGTCAAACAAAGCTCTAAGTCTCAATTCCTCTCTTGCTAAATAGACAGTTATGGCAGGATACATAAACAAAAAGGGAACATAATGTACTCTGGCAGGCTTTATTATATATAACACAAAGAACAGGCAGGGGTATGACTGTTTAAGATGTTATTTGAAGGTTACCTACATAATGAAAATAGTGTACTACGATGTTTGTATATGGTGAATAAAATGACTAGACTATGGATACTAATAACCTGGAAATGTTAAATGAAATATAGAAATTCAATTAAAGCACATGTTAAGGATTCAATCCTAAATGCTGTCTAAAAGACGAATAGACGCCTACACACAGACAAGCACTTCTAAACGCATAATAGCTGATATTTTCTGATTGTGCGGTGAACTGTGTTTAGTGTAAAGAAAGAAAACCTTCAGTTCTCCACAAACATCTATTATTGTGCCTGTTAAAAAGAAGCGCACAAGCCTACGGTGTACATTCCACACAGCTACTCAATTCAGATTTTAAAGATGTTTTGCTGCTTGAAAGATATTTCATGTAAATATACCATTATTTAATGCTGGCAATCAGCATCTCATTCAACATTAACAATTCAAAGTATTCAAATTTAGATAATCGACCTTCCACTCATAAAATCTTTCTGGAACTTTGTGTTGTGTTAAATACATGTTTGGTGAAGACTGTTTGGGTGAACTGTCCTTGTCGAGACAGGGTATCAGCGCACCTCTGCCACCCTGCTGGTTACATCAGTCACAACAGTTTGGCTGAGCCAATACCCGACAGACCAAATCTCAAGATGCTCTAAATGGATACACACCATTATAACGGTCATTGTGATATGTTCGACACATTAATGCACCCATCATTTTTTACGCATGCCACAAAATGAATAAATGATATAACAGCTGTCTTCAAACCTCATTTCTCCCTAATGGTTTATCTACTCTAGGGCATGTCAGAAAAAAAAACTTTTATACAAACACACTGTGAGTCGTGAATGAAGATAATACGTGTCTGTATCAGAGATGTACAGAGTGGATGATGGACTCAAACCTAGAATTTGTTTTAATAAAAAGATCAATAGGTCTAACAGAAAGAAACCTGAGGGAAGAAAAATAGGTTACGTTTTGGAGTTGGAAAAACAGCATGAGGGAATAATGGAGAAAAGGGGCCATAAAAGAGCTGCTATTTGAGGAAGAGCATAATGACATGAGACTGGGGGATAAGAGTCTGCAATCATCAGGATAAACAATAACACTGAAGAGGCTGCACTCAGGGTTGATTAGACGATTCTACCTCTCATCAACCTCTGACACACTTCACATGAGAAGTCCATGCCATGACCCCTTCATCTCCATCGAAAAGTTGAAGTCGCTCCCACCTTGCCACACACTCAAGCAGGAAGAGCTGTCGTCCGCTCAAGTGGATGGTCCTGCATTAAGCGAATTTGAGCACTGCCTCTCCTGACCACCCCCACGCTACAGAAAAATGTGCACTAGTTGCTCATTCCGTCCAGAAGTATGACGTGTCATTAGACACCCAGATGTAAAATATATATTAAACATTTATGATTTTGAATCCCTAAAAGTATTACTAGACTAGACAGTACTGAACCTTTTAAAACATCCAAATGTCCACAGATTTATGTAAGCACATAATATCCAACCTTCACTAAAGCTTTTGGCAGACACAAGGTCGTAATAGGTGGGGTCTGATGTAAATCAAATGCTTTATGAGTGATCAGCACTTCACACACCCTGAATAAAGCCTACACTACTCCACGAAGAAATAAAGCTAAACCTCTGGATCAAAGCCAAGTCCTGCCAGCACAATACCATCAGAGCCAACAGTGAGAAGACTGGTGACTTTCCAGCATGTGTCTGGCATGTGATACTGTCCCGACAGGTTATCTGCTCCAAGGCAGAGATAATCAAGAAAGCAGAACTGTCTCTGGGAAGGAAGTGATTCTATTCCCAGTCAGCCAGACCTCTGCATGGGGAAATCTATGCCAACCTGTCACTCAACACAACTCTGTGGTCTTATTGACAGCTAACACATCTCCCGGCAAATAAATTCAGCTGGGCCACGGCAAGCGGTGACATTTCTGGGTTAGCAGGTTCTCTTGAAATTATAAGACACAGAAGTTGAGAATAGGGCGCTTAGAGTGTGCCCTCATTATGTTCATCACAAGTGTGTGTTGTTTTAGCCGTGCAAATCGCAGTTATTTTTCTCTATTATTTTCTGTTGACCGGTTGCTTGAGTCATGGAATATGGGTGGTAAGCTATTGTATTTTATATTCGGCGCTCATTGTTCGCCGATAGGATTTATCTTTCCCTCTAGATCCACCCACTAAAGAAAGTGACTCATAAAAGCCGCTCGAGAGGTTAAACGCATGTAATAAAAGCTTATGGAAGCTTTTGAAAGACACTCGTTTGCGACCTCTAAAATTTTAAGCATGATATGAGGCTTGAGAAAAAGCAAACAATGCACCACTATGAATAAATTCCAAATCCAGCAGGCATAAAAAATTTAAACATGTTAATTTGCGTTTAAAAGTAACGGCACAGACTAATCTCATGATTGACAGACCATGCAGTCTGGAAAGTGCACAGAAGCTTTGGGAGGTGTTAGATCAACAATGTAGTCTCTCTGGGAGTGCTAGTGGGTTGTGGCAGTCTGTTTAAATTCCTGACAACATGACAGTTCACGATCATAGTCCTACAGTGTGCTTCCCGGGGACCAACGAACACTAAAGATTAATTATATGATTAGCAATGCCTTCACACATTTGTGTGAGGCCTTCATGATTCCAGAGCACAAAAAGCATATTGTAAGAGTCCTCTGTCTGGTGAAAGTCAGTGCGCAATACAGTTGTCGGATTGTGAATGGAGAGGGTGTTTTTATAGGTAGCGCTGTTTGTGACAGGGAATGAGTGAGAGAGCAAGTCTGGGAACCTTTGACACCTCAGAAAATAGTGTAAATCTCACTCTTCATTTAAACATTAAACAAACTGAAGATGTTATATTGAGTTCTAGGGTCCTTATAAACCCAGATATTTGAATCAGAGGTACTGAGGCCCATCACTCATCTGATGAAGCATCCATCATGACGGTTTAGGGATTTACAGACCACAGCGTCGGCAGCAAAATCGCATTATGGTTTGTTTTCAAACACGATTACAGGAAATTGTCTGTGGCACAACCATCCTTTTGTTGCATCATTAAAACAGCACACCGCCTTGTGATGCCATCCCATTCATTAAAACAGAGGGCATTCCCTGTAAGGGTTTCTGGCTGTGTTGATTACTATCTACTTCTCCATTGCAAGTATGTAATCTGACTCAGGCAATGAAGCATAAAGCATATAATGATTTTGTGTAGATAGTTGCGGATTTGACGTGCTCCGAAAAGCCTGAGGGTGTAAAGCTCCCCAGTAATGAAGCTCTTATTCAGTAATGAATAACACAAAGAATAATGAAACTCAGCTTGCACCTACAACGAACATCTGCAATGGAAAACGTCTTCCATATTCCTTGAACACAAACATAACCTTTACATACATGACATATATTTAAGATGCTTTACCAAGTGACTTTTTTTCAGAGACGCTGCATGCATGTAATTATTCTTCAAATACTGCAGCAGTCAGGAGAGGAGGGCTGTCACACTGGCTGCCATCTACACCCACCAGTCTGGTCTAAATCTTACAGACGCTGATTGCGTCTTATTTCACCTATTGTAAACAAACATTTATCCAAATGTCTCTCACAGTGCAACACGATTGTTTCCAATAAGAACACCTTTACGTGCTGTCAACCTTAAAACAATTATACTCATGCTCTGGATTTGCAATCTAACCAGCATATTTATGTCGCAGTACAATCTGTGTTGTAAATTCAAGCAGACAGATCTAGCGAATGAAGTACATGATGAAAATTTCTGCCGCCCACATAAACAATGTCCCATGTCGTGTCTCATGAGGATTTTTAAGTTAGAAGAGACCACTTAGGCCTGTTTTTGCATTTGCAAAATGCGAATGTTTCAGCGGCGCAACTTCAACATCAGGCACACGCTCACTCAGCTTTCGAGAGTATTTCCCTTGATAAGGGCCATAAATTATAAATGGTTATCGGGAAAGGGCCATTGAGAACTATTACAAACTTGATTGTCATGAATTCTAATTTACATAAGGA
This sequence comes from Botia almorhae, assembly GCA_036877575.1. NCBI lineage: Eukaryota > Metazoa > Chordata > Actinopteri > Cypriniformes > Botiidae > Botia > Botia almorhae. The sequence continues at coordinate 29,309 of JAZGTJ010002234.1, read as the reverse complement.
AAGGGACCGCATTTGCATCCAAACAGTAATTAATCTGCACAGAACTCAAACCCCTGAATGCAAGTTATAAACTGCTAGAATCTGGATTCACTCAGATTTACTAAATAGAAAATGCTGTTTGCGTGTCTGTGAAACCACAACCCAGCACACGGCTTTTATCAAACAATGGATAAATAGTTCACTCAAATATTTATGCTGCTTCACAAAAGCCTAGATTGCAAACGACTGTGCTGATAATGATAAATAGGTTTACACTGCATTCTCACGGTATTTACTGCCGAGCTCAGCGTGCGGCATGCTGCAAAAAATAGTCTCCGCCCCCAAACTATATAGTACGGCTGCCTACGCATGTACTGTGCATGCTGTTAACCTGTTAATATAGCAACAAAATGACAACGTGTTGCTTACATGCTGCAGATGCAAACTGTGTGAAGCATTCCTCAGTCATCAACATGTAACGTCGCAGTTAACTGTGAAGAAAACATTTGCTAAATGAATAAACATAAAAGTAAACCAAGTTCAACTACAACTCAATTCCCCTGCTTCTCACACACAGTACACATCTTATAACCACCATTCTTCTGCAGATATATTTATCTGATGACACCAGATGACTGCTGTACAAGTCCACAGTAAGCTTCAGCTTCATGTATTGGTCAGCTGAGGTACAAAGCTATAAAGATGTTTAAAAAGAGCATTTTTATAATCACATTTAAATCCTTACTGTCCCATCTGTTCATGTTTAACTCATAACTTGTGTTTCCTGATCTTTAATGCAACCCAAGGGATACAAAAGAGAGAAATTTTATATTTACACACATTTTGGGTTCTTTTGTTTATATTATGAAGAGACATTTAAAAAGAAGGTTCCCAAAAGGTTCATTGTAGTGGAAAAGGGGTTCTACAGACTATTAAAAGGTAAGAAAGAGGTGGTTCCATTGGCTCTTTCATTGACTGAAAGGTCCTTTGGGGAACCTGAAATGGTTCTTCAATGGCATCAGTGTGAAAAGCTATTTTAGGACCTTTATTTTAAGAGTGCTCAGTAGATTGTATATTCATGATCAATCAATCAACTTTAGAGGGAGTTTATGGCACTGAAACCAGTAACAGTACATCAATTTACAGTGTTTCAGTGAGCAGCGTTTCGATTTACTGTACTGTATGTCATGTAATAACAACCTTTCTTTGATCCATAGATCTACTGATGGTAGACCTACACTTAATTCTCTGCCTCCTTCCTCCATCACCCCCGGCTAACATGCATTACACTGAGGCAGAAGTTAGTCATTTTATAGTTGTTCCCCACAGTCTTCAAACGTCCTTTGGCTTTGAGGCTGTTTTCACATGTCCCTGCTGGAACACAAGACTATAGCTGAGTCCAAGCCTCTTCAGCAGAAACCTGCTTCTGGCTAGGTGTCTTGCAAGCCTGCTGTTTACATGCAACTGCCCAGTAATGGACTGAGACTAAAAAACAGCCCAGGACCAATACAATCCACAGCAGATAATCCCCCAATATCACTAGAAATAGGAAAAACATAAAATTAAAGATTGGATGTTTGGATATGAGTGTGCAACTCCAGACAGGAATCTCACAAATCAGAAAATCTGCTTAAAAGGTTTTAAAGGTCTAAACATAAATAGTTTATCCCACAATCTACAGTGATAAGTAAATAAACAAGTAAAATAAAAAAGTCACATTAGTCTTTATCAGAAGTAAAAGGTAAAAGTTATTTTTTTTAGGTTTCGACCTGGAAAAGTCAAAAAGTCCATTCCTGCTACTTTCAAAATAATTGTCCCACCGGAACCAGCAAGAAAAGTTTTTAAAAAAGTAAACAGGTGCTTTGTGATGAATCATAAATGCTTTGTGCTCATTTGCCAAGTCTTTGATGTTTGAAAAGCACACAGCAGCTGACAAAAAACCCATGAGTTTCTCAATGTCTTGCCTTTTGAGAGGTCAAATTAGATTACTTTTAGTAAGAAAAAAAATACAGAATTTCAAAGTCACACTAGCCATGTGTTTTTATATAAAATAATATCCACTGTTACCACTGTAATCCTTATGGTTAAAAGTTTAAATAAAACAGTGTTACAGGATACAATGATAACATCTAACAAAAATAAATACAAATTAAAATAATTAGCAACCCCTGATGGTAATTACATATTACATGTAAATACATGTAAATCCTGTAAATACAAACATGTTGGTTGATGGCAGCATGAGAGTTTTGGCTACTGGCTGTGCGCATCCCGCACTTTTAAAAGTTTTGTTCATTTACTGTAAGGATGAGGATTCCGCTCTGCAGCACACGTCAGCGACTGGCGAATTTAAAACTAAAATTAATATTTTCTTTTTCTGCCCTTAACGGCTTGGCATCCATAATCAAGTCATCAATCATGCACTGTCTCAGATCCCCCATTTGTGCTCTCTCAAAGCCACTGCATGTCATTCTCAAAGGTTTTGTTCAATCAAGGGGCCTGACAGCTGAAAGAATAGGAAACACTCTTTACAAAAAGAACCCCTACTCAACTGCCAGCCATTTAAGGAATATTTGAGCTGTAAATGCAGCCGGGGGGCTGTCAAGATTTATACAGTCACGAATGCACCCACACTCCAGAGAGCAGGCTGAGGAAAGGGATACACTGATGTAAAAAATGATCACGATGAATCAGGGAATTTAAAAGGCATCCGGTGTATTGTGTACAAGGATAGCTTCTCTTAAATTAAACTGTGCTTCCGCTTGTTTGGAAACCACAGCTTATATAATAGCCAGCCATTTATGTATTTCTATGTAATCCAGCACCAAAACTTCCTTTTTTGAAGTTGAGCTAATGGAAGAGGGTTATTACTGGGCCATGCAGACTCAGCGGGATGGACAGAAACTTAATTCCACCGTGTAATTAGAAAAAAAACAGGAACCTTAAAGGTCTGCGAGTTTTAAGTGCCATTTTAGTCTGGTAAATGTCAATGTTCCTGTTAATCAGTCAATGTATTGATTTCTATGTAGTGTAGTTAGATGATGCTGTCATCGAATTCCTCTGGCATTAACAAAATCCATCAGCTCTGCCTGTTATATTGAACAGATTTTGTGCTTTTCATAAGAGCCTAAATTTATGTTCCTCACCCTAAAAGTAATTACCGGGGACAAGGGAACAGTATCCTTGGTGGAGAGAAGAGGGTATCTGCGGACTCAGAAGACAGGTTGTAAATCCTACACTAAGTAAGTCTACAGCTCTAGCTAGTTCCTGAGAGGCTCCACACGACATTGCAAAGTACCTTGTTTGGCTAGACGAGATGGGGCGGTCGATCGATGGTAACAGGATGCAGGTCTCTCCGCTTTCAAACAGTGGGCTGGTTTTGTGGTCAGGTTCAATTGGGTAATCAATTGCCAATTTTGCTGGCCCTCATATAAGATGATCCAGAAAGCAGATAATCAACATGCTGAGTGATGAGGCGGCAGACCACCGACACTGAAATCTTGCCCACGTTTTCCCTCAATGATTCCTTCATGCAAATATACCCGAGGGTCCTCAACTCTAACCTAAATGTATGGAGATGCATGCACACCATTGATTTCTGCTGATTTAAAAGCAGCCAGTTCCACAGAAGGGACAGGTTCCTGTGTCTTTAAAATTCAAAGTTATTTCAATAACATCTCTTTTATGAGAATAATAATTTTATTATATGCATTACAAGTTATCAGAATCATTCTCTCGACTCTCTGGCATTTCAGAATCAGAATTTGCTTTATTCGCCAAGTGTGTGCACAGACACACAAGGAATTTGTGGTGGTGCTCCTTAGTACATGCATACAAACATATCTTACATGAAAAACAGAAGACGTTTAAATAATAAGACTTAATGATAAAAAATAATAAATAATAATAATGTGTATTAATCCGGACATTATGTGGATTATCTTGCAAAACACCACTCCCAGCCCATTTTATACTGTAGGATTGCAAGACTTACATTTGTGTAATTATTTGATACTTCATTGTAGCACATATGAGTACATTTTAACACGTATACACATCAAGTATACATGTTATTATCAGTACCTGAAATTGATTCTACAGTTAAAGTGCAACGATGTCTAAGTGAGTTATCTGATTTTCTTTTATTGTTTGCTTCATTTCCTTGCTAACAATGCAGGTTAATAATGTACCAGTCACTATTCCAATCACTTTCAAGAGAAACAAATTTAATCACATTTCTTTCCTTTAGAAATAAATATAGATGCTGTATGGATCTGAAAAACTTGATGTATTTTCAGCAGTTAAAGCCAGAGAAATGAAAGGAAAGCGGGAATGAGATTTCAGCTAAATTGAAGTGTCACATAAGTCTCACAGGAATGCATATTACCTCAATTTGTGGTTGATTTTTAATTTAAACTACGGTGACAGAAAAATGTGTCAATGAAGTTATAGTTGTACTTACAAAGACAGAAGCATATTTTGTTCCTGCATAAAAAGATGAGGAGAACGTTTCTTGGCTGACAGAGCCACCCATTAAGTAATCAAGCTAGGGAAAAATAGGAAACAAGTTTCTATAAAAATTATTTATAGTATGAACGTGTTGTTCCAAAGAAATACAACAAAATAGTATTATCAAAAGTAAATTATATGCAAAAAAGTGGAATTTTCACAAATGACTTGCTTACCTGTTACATTTGGTTTATTTAAGGAAGTTTAAATCTGTCATTTGCCGTATTGTGTTAGAGGAAAAAAAGACAGATTTGCTGTAATTGACTTTGAGTAATGAAGTTAACAAATCTGTGTTCCCTGTCTCTCAGTGATGCGCTACACTGGATAAAGAACTGTCTAATGTCAGAATCCAGAGAACAGGTGGGAGCGATATGTCTGAAATATATACACAAGGCCAAATCTTTCCAGCACAAAATATGTCCAATAGAACACAGCCTCCATTTCACAGGTCTAGATGTACCCCCCATGCCAAATGATAGCACCTATTTTCAGCCAAATGTAAGTGTGAAAACATGTGAGAAGATTTGGAGGAGGTCAGGTGAAGCTACAGAAGCTGGAAAAAAAAATCCAACTTTGTTACGCAGTGACTTTCCATCCCTGTGTCCTTGAAAGGTGTGAGACAACAGCGTTTTCTTTCATTTATTGTACTCTAATGTAGCATAGCTGGTGGTGTATCATTAATTCTTTACCGCTTTTTTATGTTACCAAAAATTATTCTACATCCTCGGAAACATCCAAAAATTTCTATTTGACAAACTAATAATCCAGGCTGTGGTGAGATCTATTCGTGGCTGACAGCTCTGGGAATGTTAACGTTTTATAAACAATTTCTTCCTGACTACATAGTCTCGTTAGATTATTTACAAGGCTTTTGATACTTTCTCTCTCTATCTCTCTCTCATTATTTCCAGTCTATAATTCCCGAAGGCCAATGATCTAAGATTCAGAATTCTCAGGCAGCTCAAGAGCCTTGATGTAACCTATTGTATACTGCCAACTGATACAGTCTGATTCTGCTGAATAAAGACCAGTAAGGATTCCATTAATATGCAGAATAAAATGGTGTTGCATACATGAAAAACTCATTCATAGCCTCAATATAGAAAGACAATCTGGCAAGTTGGTAGCCATTTTGAGTGTGGCTGTCTAGCTTCTTTGATGAGAACTGCTTTTATCTTTTAGCCTAATCCATTAAGCAGGCATGCCACTTTAAAATTTAATCAGATTGCATGCTAATGAATCGGCACAAACCAAAACCCAAACCCTAATTTAAACCCTCACCTAATCCCTGACCCTAAAGCAAACCCTAAAACATCAAAAACTTCATAAAATATTTTCTGAAGTCATTAAAATATGCCACAGAAATGCTGTTATTTATAAACCGCTGGATTTTATAAATTTGCTTTCAAAATCAGACTGTAGGCTTTCCTGTAGCTCAGTGGTTAGAGCATGGTGCTAACACCCGCAAGGTCATAGGTTCGATCCCAGGGATTGCACATACTCAGAAACAATGTGTAGTATAATGCAATGTAAGTCGCTTTGGATAAAAGCGTCTGCCAAATGCATAAAAATGTGAAGAATCAGTCATTTTAAAATAGAAACCTTTGACAACATTTGAGGCATGTTAACAGCCAATCAGATAAAGCAACACCGCATAGAAGCCATACACCTTAACCACTCTTCAGAAGGTACATATAGATACGCTTACTGTAGATGTTGCTCACGTCTAATCTGTACCTGTCTTGTGTGATGACATATGAATAATGTAGTTGAAACTAGAATGCAAGGAATAATACCTAAGGGAATGAGGATGAAAGAGAGAAAGTGTTTCTTTAAAAAAGAAACATGGAACAAGGGGCTCAAGGCTTAGAAGACATAAAGAGACACCAGTAAAAACTAAATTATATATATACACGTGTGTGTGTGTATGTATGTACAATCATGGCCAAAAATATCGGCACCCTTGCAATTCTGTCAGAAAATGCAACCCTTCTCTCAGAAAATTGTTGCAGTTGCAAATGTTTTGGTACTCACATGTTTATTTTTTTTTGTTTGCATTGGAACAACATAAAAATTAGAGAAGTCAAATCTGATACAATTTCACACAGAACCCAAAAAATGCACTGGACAAAATGATTGGCACCTTGTCAAAAATGTAAGAAATAGTTGCTTTTTGAGTATGTGATGCTCCTGTAATTTGTATTTAGACACACATGTGGCACGTAACAGGTGTAAGCAATATATTAATCACACTTGCATTTCACAAATTTCACAAAATGTGAGAAAGTTCAAGGGGTATGGATACTTTGGATACTTTGAATGAAATGGCAATGAATGAAACTTTGAGATGTTGGTGGAACTCAAGTCTTTGAGGTGGGGACTCCAAATTTGAGACTTTAATTGCAAATACTGGAAAGGTACATAGCAGGTCATATTAACTATGTGTTTGTATTCATTTACATACAGCATAATTCATCCAGTATAGAAAATTATACTGAACAACTGTAATCTTTTCATCTTATTCTATGAACTGTAGAATTCCGCAAAGACATTCAAGCTCAACACTTTTTTATGAGGCAAAGTGCTGTTTGACCTCGAGACTTTTAGCGTTTTTGTAAAAATTATTACCACACATAAACTTGGACCTTGATGAAGTCACAGTCGTCGCTGTGTGAGAGAGTTAAATGACACCTGAGCACTGAGCGCTCAATAGTTTTATCATGTACAGTGAGTCACTGCGATGTGATTAAAGGGTCACAGTTTAGGGACTGACGTGGCATGTATGAATGAAAACTAAAATTGATCCCTGCTCTTTTTAGCACCAGAATTCAAATGTATGCTCTCAGGGAAATGGCACATGACATACAATTGCACATTTTATCTTCTGCTTGTAAAATGCAACCTGCTTGTAAAATGCAAAGGGCTAGTTATCCCCAAAAATGAACATTTTTCCATCATTTACTCAGAGGTTTTGTGTCCAATACAATGGAAGTAAACGGGGTACCACTGTTGTTTGGCTACCAGCATATTTTAAACATATTAGATATTTTAAAATATCTTCTTTTGTGTTCCCCATCATACAGTTTTGGGTGAGAAAATGATGGAAGAATTTACACATTTTTGCTGAACTATCCCTTTAAGTGATACATCTAAAGGGGGAATTAAGTAATTTCCTCTTATTTATACCTTAGTATTTTCCATTAGCAGCACCCAAATGCAGCAATTGTTAGGCTCTGTTCTAAAAAGGCGAGTATAGCGGCATTATGGTGTCCTCCTTCTCCACCTGTTAAACTTCTGAAGCAATGTTCATTTTTAATGGAGAATTGATTTGTGTAAATCAGAGGCAGATCGGTGCCCCGTTCCCAGATAATCTGATAAAGAAAGCTTACCATTTTCAGGGCCATTTACAATAGTGGCCCAGTGGAATGAGGTGAGCCTTGTTCTCTGCATGTCTCTGCACCGTAATCGAACTAGCGCCAGGCAGATCAGGGATGCAGTGGGTGTAGAGAGAAAGAGAAAGAGGGAGATAGAGAGGGAGGGGAGACAGATCTAGGGTGGGGGTAGGTGGAGTGGGTAATCGACAAATCTATCCTCATGCTTAGCTTGGCTGGCTCTCTCATTTGGTTCAAAGTGGGTGCAGATGGATTTTAGATGGAATGGCCTTTCGGAGCGGTAGCCTGTGACACACGTCAACAGCATGGCGGGTCAGGGCTTCTGGGAAATTCACAACTTCTGCCAAAATTATCATACTTATCATGATTAACAATCCCTAGTTGCCTGGAAACTGTGAAGTAATATGTGACTAATACAAAGTTATGTGGACATTTGTTCAAATGCATTACATTACAAAATACCGATTATAGATTCATTGTAATTTTTTGCCATTTGCAGTGCAGTGCTTTCCAACTTGCCTCATTTAAACCTGTGTGGGCTGCTCTCTTAATTGCTCTTCGTTTTGATGAGCGTAATTGTCCCTGAGCACCTTACACATATTATGCTGTCATTTGAGCACCAAATAAGTGGCAAATTGACCTCTTTACCTCTTTACATCACCTATAATGATTGCTTGCAAACTGACATTTCTCAAAAACCTGTTGATTAGGGAAGCATCATGGATACGATGATGACCTCACACCCACAAGAGCACAGCTGTTATACAAGGTTTCCTTTTACATTTACATTTACCTGTTACTCTATATTTATACTCCCATGCTGCACAGTCTCGCACCTTTCCAATATACTGAAATTTTACCAGACACACTCACAAAAACTGACTCTGAAAATGGCAATTGACGGTAATTCTGCATTTCTGTTAACACCGCTGACAGAGAGAAACAACATTCTACCAAACATGCCTTTCCATGCAAAGGTCAGTTCAATCACAAACACAAAGTTCACCATAAAGCCCTTTGCCTTGTCAGCCAGGGCATCTTAAACTATCAGTTTAGCATGTGGAAAAGGGAAATAACAAAAGGCTACAACTGGAAAGGTCAATGAGGACCGAGTCTTGAGGTACGCGTCAGCGCGGGCTTAGATAATAGACCTAATGAAGATGTAATGCACATGGGCATTATGGGTCACTGTGTGCCCTGCATTAAAATGATGAGCGGCAACAACAGCGCATGTCAGCCAATCATCTCTAGGTATTGACGTGTTACGCTGTGAGGACAGCTTTCCCCTTTGAATATTGAATCACATTCCGTTTTCTGTCTTGGTGAGAAAAAGGTCATTGCATGGTTTGAGTGGTGTGTCTAAAATTTCACAGAAACAAAACGCCGCCATAGCAAAAGAGTGTTGAATTCCGGAGCTAGATAAAACACATCAAAACATAAGTCCCAGCAGGTAACCCTGTGAATACAGTGCACACATATGTACATTAAAACAAAATGATCCTGGAAGCTCTGCACCAAAAATGATGATGATTGATCCATCATGATGATCTGTCATTGTGATAGCAAATGACTTTGTGGCATCCGCCTGCTGTACAATCGAGGTCGGAGGATAAAAGTGTTTTAGCATCTGTCAGTTCATTTCCATTTGCAACAGCTTCTTTTATCTGCTCCATCCTCAGTATCAAATAGAATACAGCACCATCTCATTCCCATGAATAATTTACATGCTTAAACCGAGTGCATACACTTCCCTCACTATTTGCTTTGTTTTCCTCCCAAAGGCTAAAAATGACCTCTATTATGGCAGGGTACGAGCCCCCCCACCAACTTTGCTCCCTCCCTTGATCAGCTGAAGAGCGCATTTCATTCCTTCATCTAGCGGACTCATTAGAATAATACAAAAATAAATATGCCAACGCTGTGTGGCTGGTACTCCAGCAAAATCTATTCATTCTGTTGCCACTTGACCACGAGCACAAGCAACGAGCAGCAGTACGGCCTCAGCGTTGAAGAGGGAATGAGAATGGCTGCCCACACAAACTTAGACAAAGAAGATGAAATTTTCTCAATGTGCCAAACACCTTGCAGCAAAATGAAGTAGCCTGTTTTTGTCACCGCAGTGACAGGCACATGCATCCCTGGCTGTAATGCCATGGTATACAACCACCACGTAGCACCCGGTGAAGGCATATGCGAAACTAAAGCCATCTGAGACAGCACATCTGACAAGTGGCGTGACACCTGCCAGTCAAGCGTCTGGGTGACATGACCCAGTGCCATCCATCTGCGCAGCCTGGTAAAACATACAGCATGCAGAACAACAACATCCTGTGTTGATACATCTCTTGTCAGTTATGACGGTGATCACCTGGCTTTTTTGAACGTGGCAATTTTTAGATTTAGACTGGCTGTAAAACACATTTCTTCATGGTTAACTGTAAATGGCATGTCACATTTAGAGCTAAAGATCTATGAGACATTTAGATCTTTAGCTGAGTATTGGCACATTGCAACAAGTATGGAATGAAGAAATTGAAAGAACAGTTTAACAACTGGCATTTACTACAACTCCTAAAGCTGTCAAAGTATAAATCTTTTACTATATTACAGCATTGAAATAGCATAAAATAGCACTAGATTTGTAGAAACGTTTTAAAATGACACTGCAGTATACAGAATTTTTTGTTACACAGTAAAATTGCCTTTATCAGCCTATCAATTGTTCTCCATTAGAAAGAATATTATTTAAGTACTTTAATATAACTTTTGTACACTAAATAAAAACGTTTAACTAATACACTAGAATCTAAGTGTAAAGAACAAAACCAGGCTCTGTTTCACACCGTGTCAATTTAATAAAATGTTATTGTAAAAATTGTAAACGTAAAAATCAACATCTGGAGGCTTTTAAATGTAACCTGAACAAAACTCAGGTTCTTAAGAGCAGTTAAAAGCCAGTGACAGCAGTGAGCTCAGGAAAGTCTTTTTGTTGTTTTGTCTACCTGCTGCATAAGATAAATATTATTTTTGAGTTGAGTAAAATATAAAGTTCTGCAAACTTCTCACTGCTGTTTCAATTGACATTTTCTCCACACCGCTGCCTGTCGTTTTGGAGAATAGTTCAAAAGAAAAGAGCGCCTCTGAGGTGCAAGCGCAGTCTGTGCTGGTTCGTGCCACAGCGACTGCTTCAAGCATTATTAACTCACACAGTAACTGTTTATTTAATTTATAAAGGAAAATAAAATACTTTCATTTTACAAGACAGAAAAATATGACAGAAAAATATGATACAAGAAAAGCCAGTCTAGGTATTATTCAGTAATCTCTTCGTTTTCATAGGGACCCATATGCCCAAGTCTGCGCCCACGCTTTTGAGGCAAAGTTATCAATCTATGTAGCACTGTAAAACCACTTCTGATAGTGATCATCTTTTTGTATATCATTAAATTTATATAATATAATGTAAACTCATTCCCCTAGTATCCTCATGCTGGATGTTTCAAATCAATTCTTTTAGCACCGCCATCAAATATGACCTGACCTCTGAACTAAGTAAAATATTAAGGACTAACCCTCTATTACCCAGAGGCCCAATATAAATCACATCTTCCCTCTTCGACTTGCTTTGGAGATAGTAAATCCTCAGAGATCTAGAATGCCTTTAGAATATTTATAGATCTAAAGTGTATAGTGGTTTCCCCCACATTACTGCTCCGAAAGGTCATTCTCTAGCCAGGTACAGGATTCCTGTATGAACAAGACAATGTGTGGTAATAAACAATATTCTGGTGGTGGCTCTATTTTTATGAGGGTCTTATGACTTCCCTTTGGCTTTTACCCTCTCTGGATCACAGTCTGTTCTGTCTTCAGCTATGGTTGTGCCCATGATTGTATTTTTTTATATTTCTTATGTAAGGCTTTATTCCTTTGCTCATGCTGGCTTTATCATGTATGGCTACTGTACTGTGACATCTGGTGAGCAGGGTCGGGGCTTACTCCTTATTGGAAGTAAAATATAATATCAAACTCTGCAGGACTCCAGGAGCTGATAGAGTTTTAAAGGGCCTGTGGAGAGACTTCAAGCTCTCTTCTTGGGCCTGGCCGTCCATTATACAGTCTATGCATTTGCCAGCTGCTGCATGAGATAATTCTTCTCCATATCTCTGGCGGAAGAACGTGATCTGAGCTGTTTGCTGTATTTATATGCACATTTTTCATAAGGGTCAGCCAGATACAGGGGATGTACCATAAGTGCAGCAAATTGCCAGAAACAGGGACCAGAAAGGTATGCCGGGTGTCGGCAGCACTAAAAGAAGATGAATTTACTTAGTTTCTTCCTTTTCCATAATTTATAACACATTGCTGAGTGGTGATGAGAGAATATTAGCCTTCCGTTTAGGTGTTGCACAAACAAAACTTCACAGCAGAATTACACAGGAGAGATGTGCTGGAGGCTGTGTGCGTGTGTGTATGCATGAGTGAGCTATGAACACACAAGCTGTGTTAACATCCATTCACAAAATGGCCAGGCGACAAGAGATGAGAGCAGAAATCGACACTGTTTTTCCTCAGCTGTAATTGCAAGGCGATGGCACTTATCTTCCTGCAATGCTGAAGATAAGTCTGGTGCGTGTGTGACAGCTGTGGAGGTCACAAAGCCTTCAGATGAAAGCTGCCTGTCTGTTCTTTACACACACCTCTTCATCACGCTCTCGCTTCTCCAACACCAGCGATCAACGGGCGTAAACAATTTCGCTGTGTGCACCAGGGTGCCTGGCTTCTGCACACCCTTTCAAGTATCCTGCAATGAAGTGCTGAAATTAGCTAGCTGATCAATACCATTACTTCTGATAGATTGCTGAAGATCATGCCCTTCAACACAAGAGCTCTTCAGCATGTCTGCTGGTTTGACCAAACCTGTAAAAGGCTGTCACACTTTCTCCTCTAAATAATCAACTGACTTCCGCCCAGAGGTTTGCCTGTCTGTCAAATCAGAGCGTGCTATGAAACGGCACAAAAACGCACTTGAGCGGTGACTGTGAAAGATTGTTCATATGTTATGTTCTCAGAGGCTCATTACAATGTGATTCTGTTAGCTACATGTTCTGTACATTAATGCACAGTGGCTCGTAAGAAGCTATTAGATATTTTGATAGTGTCATTTCATTTCTGTTGACATAGACATGTAGTGTTATGGCACAAGGAACACAATTTGCACCATAATATCTTTCCCTAATAGACGCGTTCAAGCTCACACAAGTCAGTGTGAAGGAGTCGCAATGACAGAGAATATATCATGCCGTGTGACCATGTATTAAAGACAGCACTGTGTGATACTGTCAAGGAAAAGTCTATTTTCTACAGAAGAACATTGCAGTATTTTAAACATGATCAAAATAGGGCTGATGGGGGGAGAGAGAGAGAAAGACAGAGCTTGGTGCTATATGCCCAGAAGGGAAAAGCAATGAAATGCAAGATTACAGAAAGCTTTCTTAAATGATGGAGAACAGGGCTTTTTACCCATTTGGCAAAAAAGCACCAGACATCAGATTAATTAGCTTGCAACCTTAACGAGCATATCTTAAAAGTAATTTAAAGTCCTAATGAAAAGAATCACTATACTCAGGATAACGAAAGAAACAGGATAATCATTCCATTTCAGAGAAGTCTATGCAAGGCAATTTGCTAATGATTTTGATTTGCCCCCAATGGAATGTAAAAGTGTTCACCTACTACATACCAGATCAATGTATAGCCCTCTTTGGACCTTGCTCTAGGAGATGTCCTGCTGTGCTGGTACTGATTAGATCCTCCTAGATTGTGCGTCATTGTGCTGTGCCGGTATGGAGCATTCAGACAAGCCTGAGAAAGAAAATCAAATTTCTATACCGATAGGAAAGAATTAACAGCCAAAAACTGCAAACAATTAGCTGCAAAATCCAAGGAAAAATTGTGCAGTCTATTACTGCTGGATACGTATGGTTTCATGCCAGTTTTATGTAGAAAAAATATTTCTGAGAAATCCCTGTCTCCTGAAAATGTGAGATGTTAATGCATTTTGCTAGTCACGTGTAAGTGACGTTAACATGATATTAGATTCTAGAAAAAGTGATTCTGTAAACTGCTCAGTGAAAACTCAGAGAAAACACAGAGAATGGTGCTGTCATGTGATACTTGGCTAACATCTATTGTTCTCAGTTCATTATTTCTTCTCCAGAAGTGCTGCTGACAGCATAGTTGTTGCTGTTGATTTTATTGAGACTTTAGAAAACAATCTTCTGAATTGATCATTCTGGGCAGAGCATTTGCTAGAATATCTCTCTGGGACAATATAAGGTAACGTGATGCTAACTATGCCCGTTTCTGTTTAAGAATGACTAGATCATTTCTTGAGATTTTTTAAAATCTATTTTTTATGGCATTTCCCCAGTCTTCCAATTATACTGGATTGCTTTTCAAGAAAATATTTTTGTGCCATAACATTTTAAAAGAATCCTATGAAGTATCAAGATTTGTCTCAGAGACTTAATATGGGTTTAGGAGAGACGCATGGCTCGGTTTGTAACACAGATATTAGCATTTATATGCAGTGTTTGAAGTATTTGTACTGGCACCTGGCCTCACCACGTACTGAGTCAATCAATCTTTGTTTGTTATCATGCCCTTCACAATGAATTGCCTGAGAGCGCCTCTAAGTTGAAATGTGAGGAAAACAAAATGAGAGACTGGTGCTCTATCAGAAAACAAAAAAGTACATCTCCCACTGTGAGACTCACCTTGCAAAAATATGTTTTTGTGCACACTGTTTCCTTTAGCATAATTGATTCAGATTCTAAAGAATTATACAGTTTCCATTTTGAGCAGTTTATTCATAAATTCAAAAGATCTCATGCTGATTTGTTGACAGATACAATATGAATAATACATTAATTTCCAGTATATGCATTTTGATCATATGTTTCATTGTTAACAGTTATAAGCTGAGTGTTGTCAGAATTATAACAGTTAATAGTGTTATAAACAGTGTAAAAAATATTTTACTTCACAATTGTAACTGTAAATCTCATTTCATACCTTCTGTTTATCAAATCAAATTAAATTCCATTTTACATCAGGACAATAAAATTCTAATATAGTCTAAAATAATAGTCTAACCTAATATAAGTTACGTGTTGTGATACTGTATATACAGTAACTCGGTTAACAGATGTACTGCATCATAGCTGTAACTATTATTATTATTTTACTTGGCAGGAACACTATATGAAACTATTTATTTTATACCTAACATTATAACAATATTACAATAACATGTAACAGTAAACCTTCTGTATAAACTGCTCCAATAGAATATGACCCAACTTTGTGGGTGGACACGTCTTGCTGTAAAATGGCAGGATGATGATGACAATGATAATCTTAATATGGCAACAACCTTGCAAAAAACATATGTCTGTGTGTCACATGTCACACTGTCATGTAATCACTAGATATTTGCAGTATGACCATTTATTTGCATGTGTCAATCACGATAATAGTCAGCTTTAAATCTGTCAATACGAGGACAGCCATCTGTAGATTCATGTGCTCTCTTCAGATGATACCAACCCTGTAGAGACAAATCTAAGATAAAGTGACAGCAATTTAACTGCCTGTGTGTATGTGATGGATTGAATATGTCCATCAAGCAATCAAAAACAAAAAAAATGGAGTTTATGTATGTTCCAGCAAAATATATGAAGCAAAAGGCTTCATATTTCAAAGGTTCAATACAAAGATATTTTTAAAACAAACAAAAGTTTGTTTGAGACACAACAGAACTAGGCCACAGCATAACAGCATTAACCCATAATACAATAGAATAAACCACAGACACTATGGAATTAACTTACAACACAAAACGATTTGACATTGTCAAGGATTAGTAGAAGGTTTGTGCTTTGTTAAATGAAGCATTTAAAAAGTCTGCCTTGTTTAGTACAGACATACTACGACATTCATTTTGGTTTCTTCCAAGCACTTAATATTTATATTGTTAATTTTTTTATAATACCAGGCTGCCTGAACAAGTTCTAGAGTGGGGGGAATATGTATGCTCATGAATATTAATTAACTTAAGCTTTCAAGTAATCTTCCTAGACCATCTACCTTGTTAGCTAATTAATATTCATTATCCATATCTGCTCCTTGGTAGGACTCATCAATTGCTATCCTAAAGTTGTGCTTGAGTTGCACGGCCTTGAGAAAGTTCAAGCCAGTCTAATACGATTTTACACTGCCTTTTAAATATTTATTGATAAATCATCCTTACACTTGTAGGAATGCACAACCTCAAAGTTTGCCCATTCTTTCCTCATTTAAAAGTGAAAAGTTTAACACAGTCTGAAATTAATCCACTTTTGGCAAACATTAAAATAATGTGCTTTACACTCATGAGATGGGAACCGTCCACACTGATGGAAGCCATCTTGTTACGGTCAGACAACCAGCCTTGTTTTGTGTAAATACATATAACAGCGTGGCTTGTTTTCTTTGTATTTTTGTTTATGCTTTGTAAAGCAATACATAAATTTACAGAATATACATAAATATACAGAATAAAATATGTTATGTATTGTTATGTATTGCTAACAAAATAAACAAAAAATACAAAAACGAGCCACACCAAACAACACGCATAATAAAGCCACAACATAACAAATGGAGCCTGAGTCAATACATAGACAACAGCATAGTCCAGATAGATGGTATGAATCAGCATGTGTGTGTGATCCACCAATCCAGCAGAATGAGTTGGACTGGAAAAATAAAGCATCCAAACAAGCAGTCCCTGCTGGGGCAATGAAACAAACCACAACGAGCCACAGCTCCCACGTCGTGAGGACAAACTGCAGGACCTCAAACAGTGAGCATAAACACACGATAGCCACAGCTATAACAACACGAAATGCCTCTCATGCAGGCAGAGAGTGAAGACCACTGCAATGCAGCTCTGCATGAAGAAATGAGTAAATGAATACAGTTATAATAATGGTTAAAGGAATGAATGTATTTTTCTTTTTCTAATTTCAACATTTACACAAACCTCACATACAGCAACATTAGAATTCATCAAGAAGATGGACAACTGTTCCAAACACAAACACGTTCACACACATTCAGGCTAAGAAACATACAAACACACACACGATTAAAAAATGCAACATGCTGAAGCAGAAAAAATAAAGGGACCTCCATGTCCCAGAATATGTTGTATGGCTTTCACAGAGTAATTAATTAGTGCTTATTTTGAAGATTTTAACGTGAGATGAGCAGAATATTCATTAAAAGTTTATTTTGGTTTTATAGCCATCTTCAAAGGGTTTCACATTTTAGACTCCATCAAAATAATTAACAATAAGGCCCTATGGATTAGTACAGAACAGTCTTTTCACAGTGAAACAGTGGGGAACACACAGATAAATTCTTCATTTACTTCTGCGTGGGAGGGCACTCGCTTCATTTTGTTACAAAATGTACAAATATAAGGTACAAAAAAATCATAAACGTTTTGTACAGCTAAATCAAACAATTGTACATCCAAATACAACCACATTTTTTCATATTACCTTTCATTAAATTTGATTTTTTTAAATACCTAAAATAACCAATCCTTATATACTTTGTATTTTTCAAATATAATTAATAAAGCTTTACCTTTAAAGCTTTCAAGAAACGGAGTGCTGTTCTATTAAACTTTGTCATTTTAATTACTTCTTAATTCCCTTTTGATAGGAGTCTTGTTTAAACAGCACAATTTGGCTTGAAAGATAATGGCCGGAAGAGTCTAATAATCCAAAGTGTAAAATTAGATCATTCTGATAAGATTGGTCTGTCTAATATGCAATAAAGTGACCGAAGCCCAAATAAATGGACCAAAATCTAATTTGAACTTTGACCTCATCACAATGGCTAAAGCATCCTTGGGTCTCCATTTCATTGCCTGCCATTTAGTTACTTACAACGGAGTGTGTAATGTCCCTTCATTGCATCTGTGTTCATTTTAATATTGTCTTAAAAGAATGAATGACTCTTCATGAACTGTTTAGTGACAGATTTGCAGTTTTATGTTATTCTCAATATTAAAACACATCATGTGTCCTTTTTTATTACTGTCATGGTCGCCACAGAAATATCAAAAGACCATTACCACAGACAATATGATTAAATAAACCAAGAATTCACAACTTTGTTTTTGTAGTACTGTGTAGCATTAAGATCAGGATATTACATGACAATTGGCAGACTAATATTAAGCTACTGACAGGGGGGAGTTCAGTGTGTACTGTCACTCTGGCGTATGGGGTGCCTCTGTAGCCCCTGCAGTGCACTGAGGCCCCTCACTGCGATATGACCCAATTATATTAGTGCTAAATCTGCCTATTTACTTTGCATATAAGCCAGATCAAATATATGATAAATATGCCATGTGTTTACATAGTTTCTTTAATGTATTTACACAGGAACTGCAGGAAACAATGCATTACACGCTTGAATGCATGCAAAGTGTAAAGACGCTCCAGGAGCAGACTTTACCACACTTTTATTTTGTGATTTAAGCCTTTAGAAGAAAGCTATTTTTCTAATCATAAACTTACTTTCCCTACATTTATGTCATGGTCAGATGTTTACTGAGTGGATATTAATTTGAATATACAACAGTAACCTGCTGTGGACTTGCTGTAGCTTTTAAATGACAGAGGTTTAAGAAAGACAAACAGAAAATATTTTAGCAGAAAAAGGAGATTCAACTAACTGACCCAAAATAACATTACTGTCTCCATTATCAAAGCTGTTTCATCACTGTGCATGATGTCACCATTTGTAGGTAGGACCCTAAGATTTGTGGTCTGCCATTTTGTACTCATGCATGCCCTTCTAAAACATCACAGACCCAGACCAGACTTACAAATGATTTTTAGGTGATGTAATGTTCTCAAGATGATGGTGATGCTAAAACCTTTTAGTAACCTCATTCTTCAAATCAGTAATGTATCTAGGGTTTTTGTGTCCGGGGTACAAAATGTTCTCAGTAGTACAGATCAGAGTTTCCCAAAAAAAAATCTGGTGCTGGTCAACGTGTCCTTTAAAGTTTTCTGGACAGATGGGAAAAAAAATCTGGTCATTTATTTCAGTGTTAGTTTGCGCTAACCTGATAGACTATGCAATGGTGACAAAGTAACAAATATTCATTTTCCATTACTTTGACATTCTTTATGATTTACTATAAAATCTAAAAAAATTTAACCTATAAAAAAAATTTAAACCTATAAAAATATGGTTTCATTAAAATCTAAAAAACTAAATTTATTACAGATTAAAAATTAAATTCATGTACATGAAGCATGTTATTTGTGCATAAGAAAGTTTCATTTAATGCAATCTCTCTTTCCCATACACATAAGCCATGTGCAGCACAAACCTTTATACCACATAAAGATTATAATTAAAATTGACATGCAAGGAAATTCACTGCCTAAAACAACGATTTATATTTTTACCTAACAATGTTTAGCGCTCAAACGCTTGTATTTTATAGTCTAGCGGAAACCCTGGATCAGACCACAAGCTCAGTCCTGCTTCTGTGCACAGGTCTATGTTTCCCTGCCTGTAATGGCGAGGCCATTGTAATGTAATTTATCCAACTTACCACAGCGTCAAAGCCTGGCGCCCTCACTGCAGACTAGAGGCTCCATCATTGGGTAAACAGTGTTCCACATGAGTGTGGTCTCATCAATAAATTCTTAATGAAATTTTCAGACTGTTTCTGCCTCTGCAGCAGGACCTCCCTATAATGAGCAGTGTGAAACCCAAAGGGAGGTAAAGATGGGACGGGGGGAAGCACAATAAGTGAAAAAGAGAGCGATAAACCATGCAGGAGAAAACTGGAAAGACATGAGAGGATGAGAAGTGTGTGGTAAACAATGTGCATGATCTGTAAAGCGTGTTTTGACTGTTGAAGAGCTCGTTTTTGTGGTTGCCACAAATCTGGATGAATCGAATGTTCCAACAACATCACAGTCACAGGAGCAGATACGGGCCCTGTGAAGCAAACTTGAGAGAATCACTGCCCATACGACTCCTTCAGAAAAGTTAAAGATTTGATCTCATGGAAAATTATGCAGCGTGAAAGTGCAAAGCAAATATGAAATACTCAGCACAGACAAGTGGGCTAAGTTCCACCAGCATATGTATGCAGAGAGGCTTAGCATTACATAACTTTGATTAAATAACTGCAAAACTGAACTACGTTTGGATGCATTTATGACCAAAACTCGCTGTGCCAGAAGATTGGGCTTTCAATTCAGTCCAAGTCAGCCCCAATGAAAATTCATAGCTTTGAGCGAGAACCTTGTGAAATGAAAAGCCTCTCTTACTTCAGTGGGTTTCAAATACAGATTGAGATATGTATAACGGCTAACCATTCCAGCTATCACACTGAAATTAAATCATTAAAACTATGAGTACTCCAAACACTGCAAATCATTAATCCATTCTCTGTTTATCTTCTAGGCTGCCTAGCAACAAATTAGCCTTCTCGCCTCTCTATGTCATATCTATACCTTCCCATGATATGTCTACATCACTCTGTGTCATGAAAGTCTGGTGATTTGAAGCCTGTTAAGTTTATGTAGGGCACTAAACAGCGACCACTGTTAATCGTGTTAAATCCCAACTTTTGTTACTGTTATTTTACTGTTTGTTACTGTTATTTTTAACATAAACAAATTATTAGCTTGAACAAAGCTCTGATGATGTCATTGTGCTATTTTTTTAGCTATTTCTGTGTGCTATTTATGATCAAGTCATTGACATGATTGTTATTGTGATATTTACAACACTTTTACAGCACTTATCAAACAAGTGCCCAACAGGCCTCCTACTGTTGTAATGACAAAAGCAGCAGTCTGTTTCAACAGCTGACTCGTGCTGCTTGCTATGTTGTGCGTGTTTGTGTAGGCTATACAACATAACCAGCAGTGCATAATATATGTTCAATATTGGTTGCTGTGGGGTGAACACAGTGGAGGATTCATTGCAGATGATAAGTTTATTCAGTAGCAATGGTGAGTCATTTTACCAGGCATTTTAGTATCCAAAATAACCTACTGTTCACCTACTACAGACACTTGTCCGGTTAAAAAAAAGAGACCAGCTTAGACCAATTGGTGGTCTTGCTACTGTAGTTAAGCTAGTGAAGCAGCAAGGTCTTGTTGGTTACGATGAACAAATACTGTTGTCATGCTGTCTAAGACATTTAAGCAGTTGTCAAATCAGCAGTCCCAGCTTCCAACAAGACAAAGCAACACTGACAACATCTTAAATACACACTTTGCAACAAAAATAGCATTGTTTCTTACAAAAGTTCTTACTGACATGATTATCAAAAATGTTCTGCTTTTAGAATGTCAGAAAATGTTCTGCTTTCAGAATGTCTTTTTACAAAATGGAGAATTTATCTGAATGAACCTCTAATCCTGAGCAGTTCTTTCATAATTACAAATCCAGCATGACAGTGAACAGGTCCAGTGTTCCTGGAACACCAGGTTACACAGGGATACAGGATGCAATTAAAGTACCTTTATCTATTTGCCCCTCACCACAGACATCATCAGATCTGTTTACAACTTTCTGCAGTTTGGGTTCAAATCATTAAACTCAACTTCCCTTTCAGGTCACAGCCCTCTGGCTCTCACCTTGCAGCCATGATTCAAAATCCGTCACACTCTCAGCCATGATCTCCCAGGCATGAATTTCAATATTTTGCCATAAATTGGAATATTAATAATTTACTGGCTGCAAAGAGAATCACTAATTAGAGGCTTCATTTGCTTGTCTGGCCAATGTGCAAAATAAACATCCTTTTGTTCTCTTTAATAGATGAGCTTGTAATAGCTTGCGGTGGAAAAAAGATGAAAGAAAAAAAATCTGTTCATGCCATTGCATCATTTTCAGCATGAATCAGCAGTACTATCAGTTCAGTTTCAATGTTTTTGGCTCTAATTTGAGATTAACAACCAATCAAAACAACTAGTAAAACTGGTGTTATTTTACATCGTTTTACAATAACACAGTGTTGTATATCTGAAATGAAGTACTCTGTGGTCTGTAATGAAAATCCCACAGAAAACCAGACTTGCTATTTAGCCTTCGTCACCCAGTGACAGTGCATGTTTGGTGCTCTGATTTCCATAGTGGCACGAGGGAAAGGGGTAGAGAGTGATGCATCGATTGAAAACGGCTGGTAATTACCTTGTCTGACCTACTAATCAATGTATTGATCATCAAAACATTCTGCTCCGGTCCTGTGGATCTGACACTGTGCTGTGGCACAGTAAGCAAATTCCCACTGGGCAAAGGTCATTTGAAAAACAATCAAATTCTTAACACAGTGGTTCTCAGCTCATTATTGACTAAGCTTTCTGACATGAACAGGTGAAGGATTTGTGAATGCATTTCGCACTCTGATTGATTGTCAGCGTGGTTTCATAAAGACCAGACAGGAGTGTATACAACACTGACATCCGTCGAGTGAGGATTGATGAGCACACTTTAACACAAGGTTAGCCATGACAGTTAATTACATTAGCTCCCTCATCAACGGTTATTGTCAACAAGCTAGAATAAAAAAAAGACAATTCGCAATGCAATGAGCTTGCACGTTATAAAATGAGCAAATGTTGGCCTAGGATAAGGACAGCAAAGTAGAAAACTTGGCTATGTCAAGTCTGGTTTTGTCAAATGACATATGACATTCTGAATACCACATGATGTTCTGCACATGCAAGTATAGTAATCTATGTTTAAAATATGCTAACAAAGTTTCATGTATTAAATACGGCCATGTGTCCTTCAAGGTGATCATAATAGAATGTTTAGATTTTCAAGCCATAATCGTGCTAATCATCAAATGCTAATCATTGGTTTTAGACGTTGAGAATTTTGCATATGCAAGAGACATGCAACCGTGTCTGTCATGCCTTTTCAGAGCTTTTCAAGAGTTGTTTGCAGTAAAGAAATATAAGTTTTATGCATTTTGATTCTGACCTACCCACTGGACCATAGGTGAGGCAGGTGACTCATCATCTATTGAAAGGCAATCAAATAAGTGTCAATCTTTTAAATTCTGCCCTAACTCTCACATATACCTTTATATATTATTTTCCAGCCTAGTGGTCTTTCTTATTTGTGGACCTTTAAAAGAAAAAGTATTTCAGAAAAGTACTGAATATCCTCTAATATTAATGGGACAAAAATACACAAGTAAGGTCTTGAATATCTTGATCGCAATGAGCGTCAATAGAGACGTTTGCTGCTTCTCAAACAGTAATTTGCAAAAATTCAGTATTTTAAGGAATTTTAGCAGAAACGTCAGAGACATAATTGGCAGATAAATGAGACTGTCAAAGACTTTATCAGTTCAGTATGTTAATCCATGCTTCTGCAGCTAAGAAAATAGCTAATTTTGCTTAGGGAGGATTAGAAGGGTCAATAGTTCAGTGTTCCAAATCGTCCAGAATAAAGTGAGAGATGGAAGAGAGGTCAGTTGGACATGAGACTCTCTGCCATTTTCATATTGTCCTCTTTAAATATAGCTCAATTAGCAATAACAGAACTAACCCATTTTAGACTTTTATTTTTGCCACAACTAACTCACCAATGAGCAAAGGCTGTAAATCATCACATTTAGACATAAACTCCATTAAGACTACTGAGGTATGAAAGAGCAACCTCTGAGCAATAAAAACTTTCTATGGGGGGGATGGTGAGCGAGACGTTTTCTCTTAAATAGAGAAGCGGCAGTTTCAATCAGGACAATAGCTTTACAGATTTATGTAGACAGATGGTAATATACATTACAGGTCACGTTAATTAAGGGTTGTGGGTATTTAAAAATTATAAGTGGTACAGGAATGTGTTAATTCGAGTGCTGATAGAAAATTGTTTCATTTCACAACTAATTGTTCCAAAACGCCATTCTTTAAATTAGTATAATAGTGTGGTTATGGCCTTAATTGCTCATACAAAGGTTGCAAGGTTAGTCGCAGATATAAAGGGATGTTGTACTCAAAATGGTTTCTAGGAGAACCATTTAATCAGAAACTAATGGTCTACTCCTCCAATAATTGTAAAATATGACAGTCAGACAGTTCTTTCCACCCACTAACCAAGTAGGGCAAAACATAAGCATTATTATATATATGTTTATATCCACACACACACAGATATATATAGGTATATATATATATATATATATATATATGCTCTTATGATGGACAACCAATACTGCTTTAGCTGGGACAACTCACTTTGTTGATATTGTATGGTATGTCATGACTTTTACCTAAGATCTCAGTGGGGTTATGTCATACAGTCTGACCAAACAATCGTAAAAAATCATAAACATTGTAAAAATCATAAAAATCAAATAGCATGCACCCAGCTTCATTCTGCACCCCCTCTCAAGATATGACATTCCCAAACTAAAACAGCTGCAGATCATGAAACTGCTGGACTATCATTGTGGTCTCACAACACATTTAATTGACGTTTTAATGTTGCTAAAACATCAAAAATCTTTTGGATGCACTTTTTTCTCTCACCAGATGGATGATCATTGTGGGAATGGCACATGAATAAATATCTTAATTTACTTCGCGTTTCTTTTCTACTGCCTAAAAATAAAAGACCAGAAAATAAGATGTTTCTTGCTATGTTGAATTCTCAGATCTGTCAGTGAGCTCAGTGTCTCATGCAATATCAACCTGTTTTAAACAGAAGGAGAGAGAACACACTTTGCTAATGTGGAACACAACACATAAAAAATTATATTTTTAATATACATTTTGCTTGTTACCCAAAAACGTGTCCACGTGCAGCTGAGCCACTTAGGAAAAACCTTTAAAAAAACCTTTAAAAAAAGAAAAACCTTTAATTAGCCTGTAATCTAACCAAAACCTTTAGTTTAAATTTCAGGAGAATTATCATTAAATGGTTTTAAATCTTTAGACTACTGCTTTTAATATGCAAACTACAGTATGACAAAAATGTGTATACAATTCAGAGCAACAGTTCTTCTCTCAGCAACACTCAGCAACAGAATAACGTCTTTAATCGTCTACATGAATCTACTTTAATACCATAAGAACTAGTAAGTATATTTTGCACAATGGCACAGTATCAAAGCGAATTACAAAGCAAATTATTTGACAAGGTTTTAAGCTATTCTGCAGTAACCAGCAAGGCCCAATTAAGTGATGTTATGACACAATGCTGGACACAAACATTCTTGTCTTGATTTCTTTGCCTGATTCTAAGACGACGATTTTAAAAGACTCAACATCTAAGAAAAGTCACTTTGAAGTAGTGCTGCAGTGTCTCCCCTGTTAGATGTCAGATTTCCCTTATTATGAATAGCAAAGAGTTGCCCAATCATCTTTAGACTTATATGACAACAGTTCAAGATAAAGCTCGCATTGCATCACATCACATGACATCATGCTTAGACGATATGGCTGAAAAGCAAACAACAAAAGAAAAGACAAATGGTACTCCAGGAATATTCTGTTTGATTTACTGTGTCTACTAATGCAGTGGTTTATGTGGACATGTGTCCACCAAGATAATACAGCCTTCTGCCACTGTAAAGGATCAGTGAAGAAGCCTTTTCCCAGCAAATGAGCCAGAGAGTTGCTGACCAGAGGTTTTAACAGATTACAACTGTCACTGGCTGCCTTTTCCATTTACTCTGCCCCTCCAGGACTGGAATATAGAATGTCTGTGTGCTGTTATACCATATTCATCTCTTTCCAATTCTATGGCAGCGAGGGTGAACACAAACAATTTACTCAAGTTATGACAGCAACCTGAATAGAATTTTCACGATTTTAAGACAAAGATAAAACAGTTTGACTTTTGAGTTCTGCTTTATCACAGACATGCATCTAGATTTTGCTGCCATGCCTAAAAGCCTGAAAGGGTGGTCTTTATCCTGCCTTTGCCAGGAAGAAATCAATTTAACTTTGTGTAAAAATGCTGAATTTCAGTGGCGGAGTTTGCAGGCATCGGCTAAGATATAAGCAATGCCACAGAAGCAAAATTGCTGTGCTTTCCACTTCTGAAAGAGGGAATGATCTCCATTTAAATTGCTTTCTTAAAAAGAAAATGCAATTGGATGTTTGTCAAAGTTCAACCTTTCCAATCTCTTCCTAGGAAATGGCAGTTATTGATGACGTATCAGTTCAGTGCCTTGAGATCAAAGCAGGGCTATCTGCTCTTTGGCGTTCACCATGACAGGGAACAGAACATGATCTCAGTTCTTTAATGATGGGCGGAGCTTGCACCATCCCTCAAATCAATTCAAATCCATCCACATTAACAAAGTGCGCTCCCTCACCCCTCCCGCATAAAACAGGCTGATATCGCATGAGACACTGAGCTCACTGACAGATTTGAGAATTCATCATAGCAAGAAACATCTTATTTTCTGGTATTTTATTTTTAGCCAGCAGAGAAGGAAACAGAGGAAAATGGAGATATTTATGCATATATGCCAGTCCCAAAATGATCCTCCATCTGGTAAGAGTGCATCGCAAAAGTGCATAACAATCAATAAGACGTTTGTTTAGTATAGTTGGCCATATTGTACATTTTCACGTGGGCCTGAAAATATTTGTTTTTGAAAAAAATGATAGAGACTGAAATGCGTTGAACACATTTAGCCATGCATAATATATACATTGCCTGTTTGTTTAACCACTCTGCAGCAGCATATGTCTTCATTATTTTGCGGGCCCATTTTCTTATGTAAAATGATTCCCGTAACCTACTGATCCAAAATGTTTATTATTCCCTGTTCTATAACTCACCTCTCTATCAACTGAACATGCGCTAGCCTCCAGCCACTGTGTTTTACATTATGCTTGGCCTAATGCAAGGTAAATAACCATCTTTCTACATTGTCTGCATCCCCCCTGGGAGAGGCCCCCTGATCCAAGCCTGATTTCCATTTATACTACATGTTACTCCAGGGTAGATTTTCTCAGTGTTACTAGAGATTGCTGCAATGCCAGGGAAAAACAGTGGATACACCCCTTCTGCAGTGGCACTGCATGGAGGCAGGTTGCTCAACGACTGGAACACATGCCGAAAATGCCAGCATGCATACAAGTTTTTAGACGTATATTTGTGTTTTGAGAGCGAGTGGGTGTGTGTTTGTCACAATATGTGTGTGCGTGTGTATGTATACATGTCATATAGTGGCTGTCACTGCTACAAGTGGGCATGGGGAATATAATGGTCTCCCGGTGGGACAGAATCAATTATTTCAACACTGCTTTTAATACCTGCTGGCATGTGAGGGGGAAATGCATTCTGCTGAGGCATTTAAGAGTGATCCCTCTGCTGATGCTGGAAAAAGAAGAGGAGAGAGGGGAAGACCTTTGCTAGCTGGCAGGCATCAGTGAGAAAGGAGTTTGAAAAACAACAGAATGGGGAGGGAGAGAGGGAGGGCTGTCAATCTCATTCTAACCTGCTCCATCCAACTGCGATAAAGCCCAGATTTGGGTGGAAATGTCTGTCTGTGTCCATTGCTGCCAGCATGTGCCTTTGAGCAAAAAGGCCCAGCAGGCTGAGCTTTGCTCTCAAGGTCCATTACATCTAAGGGTATCAACGCTTCACCTGTTATTTAACTAACAAACCCGCTCTTGCAACCAAATAAAAAGGCAGAGTTAATTGACAATCCATACTTTCTCTCTGTGCTTCTATTCTTCATTTTGTCTAAAGCATTGTACTAGTATATCACGTACCGCTCACACTCTGATCTGCTGTGTGGCTTTTGGTTTTCCCGAACATCATCATCACATTTAAACACTGGTGGGTGGAAAATGACGGAAGGATCCTTAACTCTAGAGGCAGGCCCACAAACCGAAAATAACAGCCATTATGTGCACTCTTAAAATGTATCATGTCTATCACTGACATGGTTTTCTGATGTATCATTTATGCTTAATCATTTAGGCTTTTAAATCTCTTAGATTTGTAATCTTCTTTAACATTTTCATTGTATAAGGGAAAAACAAGAAAGAGACTTATGCCACAGAGAATACAAACAAGACTCTCAGGTAAACAAACCAGCCTGCTGTGCATGCTAATGCTGTAGCACAGACAAAAAGCGCTTGTCAGAACGTCCTTCCATTGGGTATTCTTTGAAAACAGATTACTCTTATCTCTCATGTCACTTCAGACACTTCTTATCCCTGTGATTTGTAACTCATTTGGACTGGCAGTCGTGCCAAATTAAAACATGGCTTCCAAACGTCACATTTATCAAACTAATGCAATACAGTGGATTCATTCCATCCCAACTGCACACATTATTTTGGATCTGTACAGCATGCCATAAACTGTAATTTTCGATGATGGGACAACAACTGCTTCTTGATGCCCATTAATTGTCTCTTTCCAAAGAGTGCATTAGAACAGTGCATCCTTTTACATGAAACACCCCTTAGTAGTCAATAACGAAGGAATTGAAATGAGTGCATTTTCAGCTGATTCAAAGACTATAAGCATTTACAGTTCACTAGCTACCAATGAAGAATTTCAAAGATTGCATGGCGATGGCCTGCAGGGACCTGACCTGGCCAGTTCATGTTCAGCCATCATGATCATAACTGAAGATAGTGGCTGAAACAGGCCTGTTACTTTTTAATGCTGTGTCAAGTCCATTCATTATACATGTGCTGGGATAAAGTTCCATCACATCCTTGTATTCTGGGACCAAAATAATTCCCCACCGTAGTACTCATTGTAAAAAGAACACGCAACATCTCTACACCTATCACATGCTAATCTTATTTAAAAAGCTGCCTGCTATCCTCATCCATCAAAAGCAAATCTACATGCATATGTACTGTTAAACATGAGTATTACAAAACCAATCTCCCTTCCAATCTCCCAGCCCTTGCATGTCATTACCACAGGTCAAAGATAACTTTTCAAAATTCATCATTATAGACTACAGATCCACTATTAACAGTATTTTTTCTAGAATTTACAAATGACTTGTTATAATAGTTTTTTTTAATTAGTTGTTTTTTCATAACTAATAAAATCTTTCCATTTACTGTTCATGACATTCTAAACAACCAAGCTGAAAACAGTTGCTAAACATACCTTTTGGCTTAAAATATAACCACTTAAAAATTATACATTTATAATGTTAAAATATTTTGTCTAATCTACATTCCCACAGTAATGTAAACTGTGTAAATGTTGCATTCTTAGTATTGGGCAAAGAGGCTCATCTACAATGTTTAGATCTTTGAGTACAACAGTGCCCATCCACTTTTAAGCAACCTTGTATCCAGATGTATTTCTACCAAAAAT
>JAZGTJ010002233.1:0-36548 GCA_036877575.1 Botia almorhae | reverse complement strand
CCCCCATAAAAAAAACATTAACACACGCATTTCTGTACTTAAGGCAAGAGGGACAGTTTTTTAGGCTTTTTATAAGGCAAGCTGCAGGAGACCTATTGTGTCATCATAAATCATCCAGCGTATTACAGTATGATGTCACTGCTCAGCTCTCTGTTTACTGTACAGGGACAGTAAACTGGCCTTCAAACAGTCTTAAAGAGGAAAGCCTGCGATTATAGGTCAGTTAAAATAACTTGAGTCAGTTAAAATAGCTTGAGTGGGTTATAAACAGGTTTCTGTCTTATATTTGACAAGAAAGCAGCAATGCCTGTAAACGTGTTTTTATAATTTCACATTTTTAGGGCACTGGTGAGTCACTGGTGAATGTCAGGAATGTTGCTGTACAAATCAATGCTAGAAGTTTTGTTTCTACATTAGAAGTGGAAAGCCATTATGTTAATATAGTCATCTGCTAAACCTTCACATCGATAAGTGCACAATGCATCAAAGTGCTCTGACTCATGTATTCTGCTGCCGAGATATTGTTTTTGACATGTGAGTGTGTTTTCCTGAAACATATCTTGGCACTATGTGGCGAATTAGGGGAGGAAAAAAATAGTTCTTTAAACCTGAGTTAAACCTCAAGTGCTGACAGATAGAGAGAGAGAAAGAAAGAGAGAGAGAGAGAGCTTGTTGCTGTTGGCAGAGCGTGCGAGCATGATTTCATCTCTAAGAGATGCAAAATTCTCGGCACTAACTGTCAATCAGAAAAACATTCCAAAGACACATTTTTCCCTTTTGGGTGAATTGGGATACTCTGAATATTCGTCTTGTGTTTTTAACAGGGGATCATTTGTGTGGAAATCATCTCTCATCATCCGATGGAGAAGAGAAGGACAGCAGCAACATGACGACAAAGCAGGAAGTTCGACCTCCACTAACCCTCCTTATGGACCTCAGGAATGGGTTGTGATTAATAATTTAATGTTTATTCGTTTAGCTAATGCCCTTGCTTCACTAATCAGGGGAATCTCAAGTGACTCGACTCTCTCTGTAGTTCTAATACAATATGTGCGTCACATGATTATAGTAATTTCTTATGTGTTATTTCTGGACCTGTCATCCCCTTCATTTCCTGTATACAGCACTTAACACAGCTGGGATCTGCTAGATCGAGTGTCGCAGCAGCATCACAGACCTAAGGCTGCTGCTTCTTACTGTATGCCTACAAACAGCCAATCACATCAATGGCTGCTTTACTTGTGCAAATGTTTATATATTATCTATAGATTTTTTCCTTTGCATTTTTCCACCCCAAAAGGCAACGGAAATTGTTACATTTGTGTTATCGGGGATCAAGTTTTAAATTACTTTAATTTATAAGTAAATTAATTTAATTTATTAGGTTTTAATTGATAAAGTTTAAATTGTCATTTGTCATGATATAAAGGCTCTTATTTTGTCTATCCATCAGTTGTCCAGTCAGTGTCTATAGGCACAGCAAACAAGAGCAGACATGCGGTTCAGTTAGATAATGGTTTCATTTACCTCATCTGTCTCTGTCAACAGCACGTCACACTGTGGTTTTGACCCTACGGCCAAACCTAAGGAAACCAAACTGTTAGTCACTAATTTACCCCTTTAATTTATCGAAACTGCTAGCTGAGAAAGATGTATGTGCATGTAATGAGTAACCGAAATGTTGTGGCACTGACAGACAGCTGACAGACCTCCAGCAGTAATCTGGCTGAGCAGAGCGTGTATGCAGTTTGTATACCCAAACGTATAACGTCTTTCTATAATGTCAGCGCTCACATAAGGTGCAGATTCTAATTTAAACTTGCCCATCCAAACAAGAAGACAGCAGAGACTGTTGAGACACACACACATACACAGAGGGTCTGAAAAGAGCGCTGTGTGAGGAATGTGGGGGGTGTTTTTTGGGGGGTGGGCAACTGAGATTTGACCCCTTAGCTTTAATGACAGATTACCCAACAGATGTGCCACTCATCCCTCAAACTAGAGCCAGCGTTACTGCTGGACCCTACAGCTCCAAAATCTGCAAACATGTAAGCAGATTTATAGTAATAAAGTAATAGTGGCAGTAACTGATCGCAGATCAGTCTCAGAATTTACCAAGCCAATACAACCCCAACTAGACAATCAATCAAATGATTTTCAGCTGTGTGCAACAGGGGTTTTAAACATTCCTCTTCACATTGTGCCAAAGAAAACTTATATTCAAATAAAACAATGATCTCAGATTCTCTCCTAAGACTAACAAGCAAAGAAGGGCATTTAATTTCTGTCATCTGTCTGTCAGTACTTTCTCAGCTAGCATGTTTCAGTAAATTAAAGGGGCTCTGCTAGACCAATCAGACCTCTACATGTGATACAAAATACAGCAGCACGACTCGTCTACCAGGAGCCCAGAAGAGCACACCTCACCCAGCCCCTCATATACACATTACATGCATTTCAGCGTGTCACACTTTCGTTTGATGACTCTTTACAGCAGGACAGGCTCGTTCTGCAGGGGGGCTCAGCCTTTGATAGTTTATGTGGAACACATGTGTTAGAGAACCTGGAGCAGACCTGCTGAGAAGACCTGGCCCCCAAAATCACTCTCCTTTCCATCATTCCCCATCAGTCACTCATGGACCTAAGATCTCAGATGAGCTTGATTGACATGACTGTCAGCATTATCAATAACAATTTAAACATTGTATTAAAATAGACAATACAGGTCAAATAAAGAAATAAAAAGGATGACGTTAATAATAAAGACGTGAAATAAAAACGTTAAAAAAATAAAAACGTTATTTTCATAGAATTATTGCAATTTTTATTACTATTTATTTTTTTGGTAATTGTATAATCGTAACATCTTGCAAATAAAGTGCTTTGAAATTATAATTGTATGTGATGCAAAAACACACACTGATCTCTTATCCACACCACAATGTTTTTTGCTAATATTTTCTATACATTTTAATTATGTTTCTGCATCGTAGTACGTGCGCTTTTTGCGCATGCGTCCCACTGCGAGACGCCCCTTATTCCCGCAGTAGATCTGTGATTCCTCACCGCGGCATTCCAGCAGGACTCACTGCGCTGCTGGGATTATATGGATGAGTGGGAGGGAATGTCTTCACAATAGGATTAGATTGATTTGTATCTTCATTATGCTCCTAATGGAGCTCTGAGAGTGTCTACTGGTGTGGGACCGGCCCACATACTCAACCTCTCTCGCCGTTTACATAGAGACAGAGGCTTCCAGTAGAGAAGCTGTTTGTCCCTTTACAGTTTATATTTTACGATACCCCCCTTTTAAACAAAGTATATTAATGACTACCATTATAGCTTGATGCAAAATGATCGTTTACCAAATTTGCCATTGCACAAAAACGTGCCGCTGTTTTGGAATCGTTTAGCGCCGCCTGTAGGAGAGACTGGTCATGACGGGAAACGCTGTATTTATCCAATAACAAGGCTCGGTTATAAAGCCCAGATCGAGTTGCATCTAATGCTAAAGCGAGGACGTGCTGCTGAGAGACGCTGCTGTTTGACACGGCTTGGGTTTCAAGGTACCTAACAAAGCAGAGCACTGCCTGTGGAAAGCAAATTATTTAGATGGAGAGCTGGGAAATAGAGAGAGACCAAACGTGGGAGGGCACAACAGAATATGAAAGACATCTGAGCAAAACGAGATTCAATAATTGCCTATAAGAGATGGAGGAAGAGAGAGAGAAACTGAGGAGAGGTGAAAAAGAAGAATGCAAAAACCAAACAAAATGGAGGGGTATTGTATATGTGAGGCTGCATGTGCAGCTGTGGTCATAGTGTAGCAGTAGATTTGTGTCAGTGTGTGTGTGTGTGTGTGTGTGTGTGTGTGTGCGTGCATGCGGGGATCTAAGATTACAGGAAAATTTGTCATGACAAAACAAACTGTTAAAATCTTACACAAGTAATCAAAAACATAAGCAAGATTGATTTACAATTACAGATACATTTTTAACATAAAACATTTCTAATCATCTGTTGTGCATTAGAAAAAAAATGTATTTCTTTCCCCTCTTGAACTATGATGTGCATTATGTACACCTTCTCACACACACACACACACACCACTGGTTTTCAGGGGCCCCTCTTGGTGTTCGGTTACACATTGCTCTCCATTTTCTGGAAGGAATGACCACATCGGTTGCCTAGGGGATCAAACCAGGAAGGACAGCCGCCCGGGTTGAGCTGGAAATAGCCTTGGAGCTCTGACAGAGAAAAAACATCTGAGCAAATCAATATTGTGATGGACTCTCAGAGATAATCTGCTTTTAAGTTCTGCTTACCTCAATAACACCCAACCCCCAGTCATACGCATGTGTTGAGTCACAACCCCAAAATATTCATACTTGTGTGCTTACTTTCTCCTGGCAGTGCGTGTGCTATGTGTTCTGGAATCCCCTCTTGTCACTTCACACTAGGAGATGTGCCGTGATGAGCACAGGAAGTATTTGTGTAATTTGAGGTCAAAGGTCAGCAGTTTGGCAGTTATAGTGCTGTCTGGTTTGGATGAGGTGAGCCCTCCATTTGATGGGAAGCATGTGGGGTCCCTCAGAAGCATTTCTGTCATTGCCACTGTGAAACTGCAGTTCTGTTTCTCTCTGTACACCACGCTGTACACTCACATGTGTGTTTATGTATGTTTTTATAGTTCATGTTCGGAAACTCTGTTATGAATAAATGTTCAGAGGCTCATTTCCAGGAAAACTCTTATTAGATTTATATAAACAATTAAACCCAGATTACAATATCCTGTGAAGGCTATATGTTGTCTGTGCTCCGTTTGCTTGTTGAGTCTTGGGAATAATTTTATGATTTCCCACGAGACATTGTCCTGCTTACATAAAAACTTTTCATCTCTCTGTTTTCTTTTTATGTACTTTATTAATTTGTCGTGTTGTTATTAATACATATTTTGATAGATAACGCTCAAGAATGAGGGAACTGATATTCATTCACCAGGTAAGAAACTATTATATATACATATATTTCATGTGTTTCTTTAGAGTGACACTGGAAAACAGTTCTATTGAATCAAACCCTGAAACCTGTAGTCAGGTTGATTTGGTCATAATGAATACAGCTATTTTCTAAACAATTGAACACATGACTTTGTGTTTTACAGTATATAGAGGCTCCGCATCTACTGTTTTCTGTTAGAAAGCTGGACAAAAGTACCAGCCAGCCACTGTAACTGATCAGTAGCTGAGAGTCTTCTGCTTTTCTCTGTGTGATGCCAACAGCATTCACACTGTGCCAGGCTGTTCTCGTCTTACCACATCACCTCGTCACGTCAGCATTTTCTTCTGCCCAATTCTCCTCCCTCTCCCTCCGAACTCTCTCACTTGTCCTTCAGAAGGGCAGCGGTATGGACGCCCCTCCACCCCTCCATCAAAGATGGTAAGCTCCAGAGGGCAACCCATATAAATGCTCTAAATACACACTTCCTCAAAGTTGGCGAGAGCAGAATCCCAAAAGAGCCATTGCTAAGCTCCTTCCTTCCCAGCGGATGATAGCCATGCAGAATATATATCTGTCAGCACAGCTAATAATGTACGGCCTTCAAGGAGAGATTGTGAACTGCATAAGCAGTTACCAACAATCAACACTTCAGATACCATCAACAAGCTCAAGAATAAACCAACTAACTCAGAAACTAACTCAGAACGTAAAAGAGAAACAAAACTGTTTAGCTGTGTGTAACCTTGTGTCTTTCAAAGTCAGATGAAAGCCAATTGATTATGCTTTGTACTTGTAGACATCAGTCTGACCCCAGCAGGGCCCTAAAGACCGCAGGGTTTGCTTTTTGTCCTGCTGACTACAAAGATCACTTAGTAGAACATCTACCCTTTAAGTGTAGATAATGAGACGCAAAGATAAATCAAGTACACCAGCTCTGTGTGGTCAAGAAACACGATGGAAAAGCAATGCAGGAACTACAGAGTCTTTTCTTCACGTCATTCCCTTTGGGCCTCTGAAAAAGACTGGTCGGTTATTCATCAGAATTTATAATATAAATCATCTGCTGACTAACAGATACAAGAAAATACTGAGCGTAGCAAATCCAGGAGCACAGAGGGCATTCCGGCCTATTGTTCGCCGCTTCCCTGGAATCTTTTAGCTCTGCTTGATAATCCCTCTCGGATGATCCAGATTTTGTAGAACAACGCAATAGATCACAATGTAAATATAAACATACATCAGTTCTAATGTCTTATAATCAGTAAGATGCCACAAACAGCCTGTATTGTTGCACAGCAGCCCCAGGCCAAGGTTGCCCTGCATGTGCTTTGCCAGAAAGAGCAGGTGTTGTGTTGCTCCGGATTTGTCCAGTTAGTGGAGGATCACTGAGTAACATAAGACAGCTGCAGAGTAGCTGGAGCCCACTGTCAGCCCCACAGCTGTTACTCTGCCCTGTGTAGAAGGAGAAGAGTCCCCTGTTCTTTCAGAAGTCATAATTTACACTAAAACACAGTGTTTAACAACAGTCTGTTTATATGGATGCTATTAAAGATCTTAGCTCTCTGCTTCACACAATTTATCTATCTAGTTTGGACAATTTGTTCCTTTACTGTCAAAGGAAGAGAACCTGTAGCCCCCTGATGAGTGTATGGGGTGGGTTACGAATTGAGAAACCTCAGGGCCCTCAGGACCCCCACCATTAGCTTGCATAATCCCCAACAGACTTACTGCAGGAGCACACAGGACCAATCCCAACCCTTCCAACAACAAACCCACCTCTACACTTCCATTAACCAGACTTCCCATCTGCCACACCATTAGCCTGTGTTGAGTAAACATCACTTAACCCAGTCTTAAGCTGATGAGCTAATTGAGTTTAATTACAGACCCGCTGTTTGGAAGACAGCCTGCAGGGAAGGCATTTGTTCTCATGAGCGTGAGCTTTCCTCTGCTGTTTGAGCTCGTGGTGTTTCATAAATTCCACCACTGTGGTGTAAACCTGCACTGCATCATGAGAGCTGTTGTTTTATTCATCTGATGTCACATAATCGCACAGTTGTATTGCTGTGAGCTAGTTCTATCATAGCTCAAAAGACTTTGACTTCACAGCTGTTTCACACTATTAACTATTACTAGTTAATAGTTTGACTATTAACTATATATAAACTATTAACTTAGTCACAGATTTTTTTAAGTGCCTGTGGAGAAATACAATGACACACAAACAAGAGTTGTGTATGTACAGTAAAAGTACTGGGCTTTAAAATGAATGTGGATAATGTAACCCAAGTAATCGCTGGAAGAATTTGATTGATGTTAATTTTGAAGTCTCCGGGTTTTTATTTCAGCTGTGTTATCGCTGTGTCTGTTTTTTAACTCTTTTCACCACAAGTCTGTTATTGATGACACTGTGGAACAAGATGATCGTGACCTTGCAACACAAACCAGGTTTAGATGGTGCATGCCGCGTGGTCCCGGGGCTGATAAGATCCCAGCGTGGCAGCTGAGCAGAGGCTGAGCTGTTTGCGAGGGTCCACCCGGCTAGATTTACATTGACAGCTGGTCTGCTGATGGCGAGGAAGAGGGAGAGGCCGGGCGGCCGGGTGGGTCTGTTGTTTCTGAATGGGACAGTGTAAAAGGACCAGTTGTTGTATAAGGCCTGTGGATTACCTTCACCCAGACCTGGAATAAAAGATCCCTGAGGGATGGTGTGGCGTGTTGTGAAAGCTTAGTGCCAGTGGTGATGGGATAGAACCGGATATAGCCGGACTTCCCTTTAAATATGAAAATATGTGACCAGCCTCTGTAATAGCAAATGAAGTGAAAAATATACAATGATGCAAAAAAATAACTGATAAATGAAGATGTTTGTTTTTCCTAATCTAACTCTCTTTATCTTTGTTTTCTCTTCTCTTCCTCTTGCTCAGATCCGGGAGAGGGACGAGGGGGGAGAGGCTTGAACCCTCGGTCTTTGGGGCATCCGGTCGAGCTCTGGATACTAATACTCTTGGCTTTTCAAGAGATTTCCTGAACCTGCTGGTTCTCTCCGGCAATAAGATGCAGAAAATTATTCTTGGCTGAAGTCCGGGTTATTTATTTTGAATAGTTATCCCTGTTTGTGACTGTTTTCTCATGAGTTCTCATTAGGCCACAGAGGAGGATTTGTTTTGGAGCTCATGTATTATTTTAGACGTGTCCCTCAGCTGTAGTGCTCTGTTACCCTGATATAGGCATTCACCTCAGGCCTGCCCTCATGGCCAAATTTACCGGCCACAAATCAACAATCACTCGCTTACCTGCTTGACAGTGACGTGTGTCACTGGAATGTGCTTTTCCATCCGGGGTTCGCCGTGAATTGTGGGTATTTTTTGAAGGTTCCTGAGCTGATGTTGAGCTGGTAGTATAAATTGTGGCTAAACTGCATTTTTGTTTTGTGCATTTAGCAGATATTTTCCCCCACAATGACTTCCAGTGAAGTTAAATTATACATATTACCAGTTTATGTGCTCACCGGGGACATAAACTGGTGCTGGTAGCACCAAGCAACAACCAGTTACAAAACGTTTATACTTCATCACTCTGGATGGCTACAAGTTACTGCTGCTAGTTAATGTAAAGTTAATCAAACTTTACAGCAGCCATTTGAATTGGACAAACATTTGTGGACTCTAGGCGTCATATTTGTTTTTTGTGAATAACAAAAAGCTGCAAAAGATTAAGTGTCTTACTTTAACATATTTTGTATTCATTTTTTTATTCATCTATTTTTATTATTTATGTATTTTTAATGTTGCACCAGTAACAATCGACACAAATGTTTGTATAGAATTACAAGCCACTGAATGTCTATTACAGCCTCATTTTCATTTCCGAGATAAATCGATATGGCATCTGTTCTGATGCTATATATCTATAGGTGGGACATTTAATGCTCCAAATCCACAAAATCATTTAAACTGTTGCATCGCAGTGCACAGATTAATAACACACAGAGGTTTGTTTTCAGAGTAGAGTAGCCTAAACCAAACCATCCATCACTCCAAATCAACCTTGAGGCCAAACCGGGATTATAACGCAGCTTGTGCTCCCTGCTGAAATATTTGATTGAAATCCGTGCTGAGGAAATGATATTTTGTGCTGGTTTTCTCCCCTCTGGTGAAAGTAAACTCAAGCAGCAGATCACACTCAGAGTGAGTGCCGTGTCCTCACAGCTGGCTTGTGTTAGACTTCACCAGGAAAATGTCTCACATGTGTTCCACACTCACAGACTTACGGCTTCATCTCACATGAGCGTGAAAATTGTAGCTAACGGAAAAGAAATCCAACGTTGACTTTTAAAAATATGACTGCCAGAACACAGACCTGTGTAACCATGCTCTCTAAATAGAGACAGAGTGTACACATCAGTTTTAATGGTACACATAGAGGATCTGTGTCTTACAGAGATTTACAGTGAGAGAGTTATCTCACACACCTCCACAGTTATCTGGGCTGCACTGACACTCGCAACACATATAAAGTCATATTAACAAATCTAATAAAAATAAACGTTTGCTCCAGAACTTAACCAGATCCAAATCACTTTTAATAGAAAGCATAACACATTCTTTACCAACAAAACAAAACTCAGAACTTATAAACCTAGTTATATATCTGTGTCCTAATAACAGGAGTCCATAAGACTAGGACTGTCATGGTATCACATTTTCACTTTATGGTTATCATAGTATATTTGGTATTTGATAACGATATTGTATACAGTACAGTATTGTCACTGTATTTATTGATAAAAAAACAAATAAATAACGCTCTCAGTTCTTTAATTTTGTTTGTTTAGTGTTTTCTCTCTTTTGGTCAATGAATCAGAGAGAGAGAGAGTTTGTAATGATTGTGGCTCTTAAGGCAAAATGTTAAACCAGTGGAATAGCGCCACCTACCTTCTCTGAGTATCGACCAGATACTGGTGCTGAATCATTCACAATATTATCATATGTGTAGTATTAGCCGAGTATCAATAATCATGATTATTAATATCACGTTTTTTGTCAATACTGGTATATTGCTACACATAAGATATAAACCTGTTTTTGCACCTGAAAAATATGTTTATTAATTGGTTACAAAAATCAGACACACACACACACACATAGAGGCACACAAGTTTGCCCTTGAAGGAATAAGTGAAGAATACAGATGAAGCTTTTATTGGCTCTCCATCATTTGACAGAGCAGCAGAGTTTTAAGATTACACGTATCCACATTATTTCCTAAATCAGATCCATGACATGCAGTTTTTTCTTCTTTAAAGGTGAATTGTGGTGACCTGTGGAAGTGCTTTATAGATGAGGTCAATCACTTTTATATGAGTCCACGTTGTATCAAGAGTTTCTATTCATGTGAATCATTGTAGTGTGACAGAAATTAAACAGGGTCAATTACAAGCCTGTTACCAACACAACAGGCAGTAAATAAACAATAAACAAACAATAAATAAACAAACACAAACACGTACAATGTCAGTCATGATGTTACCATGGTGATGCGTCATGTTGGTGTGCTGCTATGGCTAGAGTAAAACAGGCAAACCAGGTGCCAGCTTGCAGGTGGACTCATTCGAGAATTTGTATCTTCTCTAATAGTCTAGACCATGACGTATCCATTAAAGCCTGGATTCAGTTTCAAACACCATATGGCACAAGAGACTCGAGCTGAAAGCACATCAGATGGACGTCAGACTCGAGGGGTCTGAATTGCTTTCATGTCACTTAAGAAACATACATTCAGTTTTTCAGATCAATGGAACTGCACGAGTATGAAGGTGTTTTGTAGATCCGCAGCATCTATTTTTATGCGTGTGGTTTTGGTACGTGTGCTCCCGGGTTCTTCAGAGAGTGATGAATGAGGTGCTGCTCACAGTTTGCGGTCTGACAGGTTCCAGTAAAGTGACTGACAGTTGCTGACACACACAATCCAGAGCTGTGACGCCAAAGCAGCTGTTTTTTTCAGTTTTTATCTTTGTTTTTCATAACGTCATTTTTGTCCTTTGCCTCAATGTCACACACAAAGTCTCGTTAACATCTGTTGGAGACATCACAGTGTGTTTTCACCTTTACCTCTCTCACCCGAGAGAGAGAGAAAGAGAGAGAGAGATAACTAGAGAGCCAGAGAGTGAGAGAGAATGATCTGATCAGTATAGATGATGCTTGTAATTAAAGTTTAGTGAGTACTAGCAGTTGTGCACATTAACTCTATATATTTAGTGCATGAATACTTTAAACACATTTGAGCTGATGTTGTGAAGCTCATCTCATATAGAGCTACAGTGACATCTGGTGCTCTGGTGCGTTGATCTTTGTTAACACAATGTCAGCGATGATTTTCCAGCCATGAAAAGAGAACATTTATGGTTTATGATTTGGCCATAGTTATTGACTGTATTAAATTTACCTCACTTTCTATTTGAGCAATGACAAGCAGTAGCGACATAGATTAAAACACAAAAAACAACGTTTTTAATTTTTTAAAACATAAAAATCACGAAATGTTATGCGTGTGCCTTTTTATCAAATGGTGAGAATTTGTAATATTTTCGAAAAGAAAATCTTAATTTTCGTGTCGCCGGACAGCATCATCGTGAGAGTTTTATGTGGTCAAGCCTCTATGCCACAATAAAATATAATAATACTGTCCTCTTCTGGACATCTGCGCATACTACAGCACCAACCGCAGACATATACGTATATTCTCCCTTATAATCGTTATTCCCACGTGTTGTTGTTGTTATGAACGGTCTGAAGGTGACGAGTCCGTGCATGCCGCCGTCATTCTTGATTTGCGGGAATACGGTGGATTACTCGTTCTGTATCGGGCGTGTTCTGTGATTAATTCTAGATTAGTGGATTTCCAGATCCTTCTGAAAGTACAGAGTGAGGTGTGTTCTGACATCAGTTTTGTCTTTATTGTGCTCGCATTGTTTGCATACTTTCTGTTAACGATGAGCGCATAGAGACGGAATGAGGGATGTACTGTGGGAGTCAGACGGTGAGGTTTACTACTGAGAGAGAGAGAGAGAGAGCTGACGATTTCCTGTTAAGGACGAGAGTTGAACATTCAGCTGTGGTTCGCAGTTTTTGACTCTTCGTTTATATATTTATATATAAATATAAATATGTTTCCTGGCTAAACGACTTTCGCTTACCTACATACTATACGTACCGCAGCTTCCTCGTACACTGAAATGATCGTCTGTTATGAGCGTCTATTGATCGTCTGGATTAATGTTGAGGTCTTCTCGTCTCGTTTAGTTCATACATTTCACACGTGACGTTTGTGCCTCTGTAGAGTTACTTTAATTCTTGATTGTATTGAGTATTTAATAGTGGAGTTACAGCTATGAGATTCAACGGGCACATGAGGCTGCGCATCGGGGACGCGGTGGATTTGAAACCGACCACCTTCTCAACTCGACACACGCTGCAAAGGAAAATCCACCTGGATCCGTATATTGTTGTGAAAGTAGACAATCTGAAAGTCGAGCAGACCACCACAAAACCCAAGACCAACAGACCGGCCTTCAATGAGGAGTTCTGCCCGCTCATCTCTAATGGCAAAGAGCTGGAGCTGGCTGTGTTTCATAGCACCCCTATAGGATACGACAACTTTGTAGCCAATTACAGACTCCAGTTTAAAGATTTATTAACGACATCCAACAGAAGACAAACGTTTGAGGGATGGGTGAGTGTACACTGTGTACGGCAGTGATCAGTTTAACATTGTACTATAGTGGAAACGTTTTACACCAGTTAAAGTAACGTTTGCTTGGCATGTACATTTCATTTTAATTTTCAGATGAAATGCAGTTAAATGTCACAAGAACATACGTTGTCTCTTCCTGACACTGTTGCATTACGTGAGGGTCTGACTCTTGTCACTAGCGCATTAAGTAGGTCGCGCTGAAAACCACACGCTGCACCCCACCGTGCGTGCATCACGGAAACTGAGAGATTTGACCGCTTTCAGCTGTGCAAACTGTGTTGTGCGGTTAGATGTAAATCTGCTTTGCTTTCCTGTCAGTCCAACAGCCAAAACGTGTCAAATCGGGTCATCACAGTCTCGGCGTTGGGTGTTAGGCCGGTCTGTTAGGGGGACGTTCTGTGGTCTATAGCCACTGTTGGGCCTGGCAGAGAGAGGCCACCCATGAAAATAGGTGGTTTTTAACTAGCAATGTGAATCAAGAGCTTAACTAGAGTTAATACTTCTAATGCTGAAACATTTAAAATTACACATGATGAATTTATGTTGAATCCATCAACATAAAGCTTATAAAGATAATTGCCGACCTTAAGTCTAATTTGATTGGTGTAACATCAGGGGTATTTCACATGGGGACAGTTTGAATGTAACTCTTTCTGCTGGTGACATTACATGCTCCTAAAAAAGATGCTTTACAATGCCATAGAAGAACCATTTTCATCTGTGTGGTTCCTTAAAGAACCTTTAACGTTCGTAGACCCTTTCTGTTTTAAGAAAAGGTTATTTGTAGTGGAGAAAGGTTCTTTAGACTATTAAAAGTTAAGAAAAAAATGGTTCTTTTAAGAATGTAGATTAGCGGTCTGGTTGTTCTTTTAGTTGTTTTTTGTCATTTGTCGTCAGCAGTTCAAGGTCTTTTATTAATGTAGCACATTTTAAAAACATGCACACAAGTTATCATCACTAATAATAACCCACATGTACAGCGCAGATGAGAGTAATTATCAGTGCTCAGTCTCTTGTGCCATCAGTAGAAACATGCTGCTTAACTAATTCAGCCGGATAATGAATCGTTCGTATGCGCAGCAGCTCTTGAACTGTTATCATCATTTTCTAGTCAGTTATGTAGTCTTCCTGTTTGACCATTAACAGGTTTCACAGCTGAGATGTGTGTGTGTATCTATTTATGTGTGTGTTGCCTTTGGGGGACATATCTTTATAACCCTCCCCCTAAACACAACCCTTACAGAAAACGTTCTATATTTTTACATATTAAAAAAACATTTAGTATTATTTATAAACTGTTTCCCTCGTGGGGACCACAAAGTCAAAAATGTATTTATTTGTGGTGACATTTGGTCCGCACATGCAGAGACAAACAGTATATGTATGTGTATATATATATTTATTTGTGTGTGTGTGTGCTGGGCCCAGTGCTTCAACTTCAGCAGTATCTGAAGCTCTTGTTGTGTTGGTGTGTGTTTTGGATGTGAACTCCCTGAACCTGCTTGTCCTGCTTACCCTGTCCTGCCTCTTGTTATGAACATGTCTCTCACACGAGATAAATGACAGACGGTGAGCTAGAGTTACTGAGACAGCGTGAAGGGTTAGTTATGCAGTTATAATGTTCTGTTGTGTAGAAACAAGCTTTCACTCGTACAGGCGTCGAGGAGTCATTAAGCCCACCGCGTGTCCTGATATTTCACATTCAGTGGACTGTTGTGATCATAGTGACATAGTGTCAACCACATCCTTCATTCCACCCTGCAAAAGTTCTGTTATCTGATCGTGTCATAGTTGAACACAAAGTTCGTCAGCTGAGAGCACATGAAAGGCTGAAGTATTTTCAATCATTTTAATATTGTCTTTTGTCAGCTGTGTGTT
Source organism: Botia almorhae (assembly GCA_036877575.1). NCBI lineage: Eukaryota > Metazoa > Chordata > Actinopteri > Cypriniformes > Botiidae > Botia > Botia almorhae. The sequence continues at coordinate 21,914 of JAZGTJ010002233.1, read as the reverse complement.
TATCCGGTCACTGTGGGCAATGTTTTTCTGGGTCATCATCATTTTGAAAATCAGAGCGAAATAACACGTTTATAAGGCTGCAGTACAAGCCTCTAACAATGTCTAAACTAAACATTGACCTTAAACTTAATCCTACAATCTGATTGGTTGATAGAAAAGTTGTTCCAGGACCAACATCTACAATCATAATATATTGACAGGTGGCATAAGCTTCTGAACTTACATTTTTAATTTCAGTTTGATGTATTACACACTTTTCTGCAGGAAACAGAAGCGCGTTCGTTCATCAGACTCTCTTTATGACTGTACACATGAAGCGCAACTGAACTTACTTTCAGTGACATCACACTTTATCTACCAAAGTGCAAAATCTAAACTGAGTTACAAACTTTTCTTCCAGGTGAATCTGGAACCAGAGGGAAGTGTGTATATCTCCATCTCTCTCATCGGCTCCTTTACAGATGGTTAGATAGTTTAAACATACCAAGCTGTTACTCCACCCCAGCTTTACATTCTACTTTATTTTTAAACTGTATCATGAATTTCAGAGGAAGCCGTATCAAATGGAGACCGAAAGCATAAAGACTTCACCAGAAAGAGGCAAAGAGCTTTGAAGAGAAGGAAAGTCCATCAGATCAATGGACACAAGTTCATGGCGACCTTTCTTCCTCAGCCCACTTTCTGTTGCCACTGCAAGAACTTCATCTGGTGAGACTCAACACAAAGAGAACCTCCACACATGTACAAAATAAGAGTCCTCATTCAATATCTTATAACTACTGTAAATATACAATGTTCTGTCTTTTTTCAGGGGTGTATTTGGAAAGCAAGGTTATCAGTGTCAGGGTGAGTCACTTTGTTAGTGGAATATTTCTTTTTTTGAATACCAGAATTCATTCACACACATACATACATATATATACATATATACAGTTGCGTAATTTTTTCCTGTACTAAAATGTTTTTTGTAAAGCTGCTTTACAACAGTGCACATTGGGAAAAGCACTATAGAAATAAAATTGAATTAAACGTGTGCTTATGTCTCATTATGCCAGTGTGCACATGTGTGGTGCATAAGAAGTGCCACGATTTGGTTGTGACTGAGTGTCCACGTATGAAGAAAACATCAGATGAGGTAAGAGTCTGGTGTGTGTGTGTGTGTGTGTCATTCATCATGTCATTGATCATGTGAAGCAGTTTCTCACACACATCTGTGTGCAGGCCGCTGGTCAGGGCTTCCGCATCAACTTACCCCATCAGTTCCGCGAGCACAACTACAAAGTTCCCACGTACTGTAACCACTGCGGATCTCTTCTGTACGGAATAGTGAAACAGGGTCTCCAATGCAAGAGTAAGCAGATCTTTACTGGTGTGTCAATGCACCTGCTGTGTGGTAAAGCACTATTGTTGTCATCTGAGTCTGGTGTGGATTTATCCAGGTTGCAAGATGAACATCCATAAACGTTGTCGGCAGAACGTTGCACCGAACTGCGGAGTGAACGGTGCAGAACTGGCCAGCAAACTGGCCGAGATGGGTTTACAGGCCAGTAGACTTTCCAAACGACACAGTCAGGTAACTTCAAAAGAACTTTCTTCAGAAGTTCCTTTCATTTTCACGTGTCATTTATTTTAATTTGTAGCAATTTTCACAGATGCACATGACTGAAATCAGTCCGCACAACTCAGTTAATAAGAAGCCAGAGGAGGAGCCTGTGGAGGACACTGTTAAAGTGGTTTTAGAGGACTTCAGTTTTCTGCAGGTTCTGGGAAAAGGCAGTTTTGGCAAGGTGAGATAATTCTGCATCGCCCGTGCAGCATGCTACAAAACTTATATGTAAGGGCGCATGCAGAAATAAAGTTTTGTGTTTGCCCCAAGCTATGATTTTGGTTCCTGTCTTGCAGTGCCCCTACATGTTGCGTACCTGTTTTTTGTGCCCCTGCGTGCAGCTATGCCTTATTAACCTTACTGAGATTACATGTACTGCATTTGATAATCAGTGACTGTTGCGTGTCAGCGTGTCATAAGAACTAAAGATCAGTGTCAATAACAATTCAGTCATGTTGTTAGAAGTCTGTCAGCTGACGTGTGATGTGTTTGTAGGTGATGCTGGCACGCTTGAAAAGTGACCACAGGGTCTTTGCGGTGAAGATGCTGAAGAAGGACGTGATACTGCAGGAAGATGACGTGGAGTCGACAATGATTGAGAAGAGAGTGCTGACGTTAGCCGACCAGCATCCGTTCCTCACACAGCTGTACTACTGCTTTCAGACTGCTGTAAGAACTCATAACACACACATGCACAAGAGTTAAGACCAGTTACATAAACATGGCTGCTAAGCTAAGACAGTGTCTTTAGAACCAGGATTTAGGGTTTTAGGGCTAGTCAGACTTACTTTTCCGGTTCAAATTACACTAATCTACCTTTAAATATAACCGACCAAGCCAAAATAACCAGTATTGAAGAAAAAATTAGATGACTAATTTGTAAGACTGGTTTAAGCAGTTATGCTAGTATATGCTACTGAACTGTACAGTATTGTAACGGCCATAATTCTGAGTTACTAATTACTATTTCTTGAGTTACTATTTGAATAGTACTAAATAAACATTTTAAATTATAATACTTACATATCATTTCAAATATGGTGGTAATTAGTGTTTGTGCAATTTTAAAGTTGCTGTAAGATTCTTAACGGTTCACGTAACAATTTTTTAGGCTGAAAAAGTTCTAAAATGACAGAAATGTTTAAGGGGAAATCTTTTGAATCGCTATGTGGAGGTGCAGGTGCTTTTATTAGTTCCTGTGTTCGGAATAATGAGATCTGTCCTACTTCATCCTTATTACCTCACTCTTGATGGGCGGGGCAATGTTTGGAACATCCAATAGGCATCATCGATGCATACTAAATGAGGGACGGCAATCTGTTACCGTGTACACAACATATTTAGGGCACTTTTTATAGTTTGGTTTCCAATAATGGCCTTTTGAGACTGGAAAGGAGATTTTGAGTTCTTGAAGTTACAGTACAGATTATGGTATTCTCATGATATGAGAAATATATTGTAAATTCATTCATAGAATACTCATGCACAAACATGCACAGCTCATGCACAGACAGTAAAAGAATGCATAAATGCTCCTACAACATTCCCTTTAAACAGAATTCCAGAAATTCTTTTAGGGGAATTCTGTGTAGAGGTTACACAGCCATCAGGTGGATCATGTGTAACATGGGCTCTGAATAAATCACCACATAGCAGCAAAGGTTGATTTCTGTCCTCATTGCCATTGCTGACTGACACACAGGAACAAAAAGTGTTGTTGAATAAAGACTAAATTGCATTCACTCAACCAGGAAACACACTTTACTCCGGCAAAACCCCCTTCACATGATTTCTGATATCAACAAAATGAGCTGTTTTATTTTGTATCTTTGCTCTCCTGAAACACATTTATTTTGTGTTAGAGAGTTTCCTGGTGCTGAAAGATGTGTTTAGTAAAAGCAGGTTCAGTTCCAGGATGCCACCTGCAGAATTACTGATGAAACATGATATTAAAATTACACCAGTGGCGTGAGTTTGGGGCGGGACTTTCTGTCTGCCCAACCTATGGCCAGCGTTTGAAACTTGTTTGGAAATAATTATTTTTTTGCGTGTTTAGTGCCACTAGTAAGAAATTACACACTTCACTTTTGAGTAGCATGCTTCAATAAGATTATTACTCTTTGTCTGAGGATACGAATCAATATTACACAAGCAGGAGTGCTGTTATGGCCAAATATCAGCACAGCTGTCTTCATAACAGTGCAATATGAGTGTGATAATGCTTTCATACAGCAGTTCTTAAAGATAATACATTAAAAACTGGGGCAGAAAGATACAAGACACAATAAAGCACCCCAGTGCTCAGCTCTTTTAAAATGCCTCTCATCCAATCCGATTTGAAAACTAAAACTGTTATATGTAGAATTGTAGTGACTTAAATATTGCAGTTTAAAAATAATCGCAGTTTCTCCATTGCAATACCAAATGTAAACACTAGATGGAAGCACCCTCAGTAACGTGAGATATGTAGCGTCATCCACAGACCCACATCACTAAAGTCAAAGATGTGGTGTATGTAAGGTGGAACTGATGCAAGCCCTCTGTTGACCTACACATATTACCAGTCCTGACTTCGAAGCATCTACATTCATGAGCTTGAAATCTTTTATTGTACTGCATCATGTATTTGTGTGTGTTAATGTCCTCATTGGGTTACAGGATCACACAGATATTACAGTTTAGACATGTTTCAAAGATTTAAATGAATTTCATTGGTATATATACATATACATTGTAGTTTGTTCTTTGCTGTATAACATTGTTAGAATAAGTTAGCAGGTCTTCTGACATTTGCTCTTGGTATCTCAGGAGCGCTTGTTCTTTGTGATGGAGTTTGTGAATGGTGGTGACCTCATGTTCCACATCCAGAAGTCCAGGCGTTTTGAAGAGCCACGAGCACAGTTTTATGCTGCTGAGATCACTGTGGCCCTCAGGTTCCTTCACTCTAAAGGCGTCATTTACAGGTGAGTCATTCTGGGTCACATGTCACACGCCTGCGTCCACACACATGCACACACAAGTACATACATGTCCAAACGTGTCCAAAATGTTTATCTGATCTATGTGTGTGTCAATGTTTTTCTCGGTTTGCTACGTTATCACATGTAAATGTGCTGACCGCTTTATTCCACTGTGTTTAAATGTATCACATTTTAAATGTTTGTATGATGAAAAGAATGTTTAAAATTCATAATGCACATTTTACTGCCGCAGATGTTTACAGTACAGCGTGGCTGCCCACCCACGGTTATTGACTTTAGCATGCACGTGAAAACATTCTTGTATCTGTGCATGCCGTGGCACGCTGTAGTCTGATTTCACACACAGTCTCCGCCCCCAGCTCGATATACCTGCACATTCTGCTGTTCCTGGCTCTAATCACATGACTTTTGTTTACCTGAACAAGCTTTCCAGTCACCCTTGTAATAGCGCCAGGCCCAACCCCAAAATAAACACATCAGTCCCATGAGGATTTCCTGCTGGGCCTTTCGAGAAGTGTCTCAGTGAACTTTGGTGACCCCGTTCGGCCACTTTACGACATCCCTCGCCGCTCCTTTGACTTCTCTTGCCTTTTATAGTCAATTACTTTAGATGCATTACAGCACCTCTGTAACACAGCGTTTCTGATGTTTTAAGGGAGGTGTTCTTGAGCATTTACTGTGGGGACATTCTGAGTGAGAACCCAAGGTCACTCGTTCCCTGTCCCACACCGAATACAGCTAGTATTATATAAGGTGTTGACTGAGAGAGAGAGACCGAGAGAGAGAGTTAAAAGAGAGAGAGGGAGAAGGAGAGACTGAGAAAAGGAGAGAGAGATTAAGAGAGAGAGAGAGAGAGAGAGAGACTGCACTTTGCTGAGATTTTACGGTACAGCTCTGCTTCAGTCACTGTAACTAGCATTACACGCACAGAGATTCTATTAAAATGTTTAAAATGATTTGTAATTCCATATAACATCACTTCACATTGACTCTGAGCTTTCACACTTATTGTATAACAGGCTCCTGTCTGATTCAGTCACTCAAGCGGTTCCTCTCCTCTTCACCTTACTTACTCTTAATCTTATATCTTATATTAGATGCAGCAGTAAGAGTTTTACTCTACTGACTGACAGTGCATTACTGAGAGCTGATGCAGAGCGATTACTGACCACTCAAACCCCAGTGTGAGCACAGCTGCAATAACACTTTCCTGTTGTTGTTCAAATAAATATTTAGCAGAATATGTACATTTGCTACAAATTTTGCTTTAGATAAACCTCTTAGATGTGTCATATTATTTTCAAGGGGTCCGAAAACACAGATTTCATAACATAACACAAAACAACAACAAACACCTCAAAACACTAGAATATATTATACAACAAAGAATTAAAAACAAAACGATTCTTAAACATTCCAGCACTACAGTTTCTCTGTAGCAGCATCATGTGTTTTTTGACACACGTCTGTCACAGAAACACTCACGTGCTGGGCTAAGACTGCAGGTCTGCGTGTTTTCCAGATTGCAGCCTCTGTAATTGCACTGCCACTTCTCCAGCTGCAAATTTGCTCTGTGGCTAATGGCCAGATTGGTGAACGTGCCACGCTGTTATTTTCTGCCAGCGCCAGCTCACCACCACTGCAAGCGTGAGACTCGGCGTGTCTCAGTGCTGCTGCCTCAGGCATAATGAAGGACAGGAAGTTAAAACATCTTTATGATTGATTGATTGAATGAACTATGGTTGCACTATGTACATATGAATAATTAAACAAACATGTTTTTTGTTTCTGATTTATGAATGAGTGTCATTATTCACAGCATTGCCCATAAAATGTATTTATTTTGAGTCATATTGATGCAAATGTATCTTAAATCAGTAAATGAATGAGTGATCTTTTAACAACATGTAAGGAAACTCAGTGTGAACCGCACCTTTGTCACAGGAAAGCTGTTAATTCAGTTTGTCTGTTTCCACTGGAAACTGTTCATTCCGATTGTGTGTTTCCACTGGAAGCTGTTTATTCAGATTGTCTGTTTCCACTGAAAGCTGTTAATTCAGATTGTTGTTTACACTGGAAGTTGTTAATTCAGATCGTGTGTTTCCACTGGAAGCTGTTAATTCAGATTGTGTGTTTCCACTGGAAGCTGTTTATTCAGATTGTTGTTTCCACTGGAAGCTGTTAATTCAGATTGTTGTTTACACTGGAAGTTGTTAATTCAGATTGTTGTTTACACTGGAAGTTGTTAATTCAGATTGTTGTTTACAGTGGAAGCTGTTAATCCAGATTGTGTGTTTTCACCGGGTCAGTATTGACTCTCTGATGGCAAGAGACTGAATGTTCTTCTCGTGCTCATTACTCTTCACTCGTGTGTCAAGTGTGTGTGGCACTCATTTTATTAAGACGTGTCATTACCACTCGACCTTATTTGTCTCTCTGTTTGCTGTCTGGTTTATTTGTTATTTCTTTCAGCTTGTTTGTCATGATTTTATGAAAGTGTTTATTTTTGCTGTAGAGATTGTCATCAGTTATCACATGCACTGTTTAAATGTTTTCATTATAGCCTCTTTGTTTCCATCCCTTTAACTTGGCATAATATCTTCTGTCATTTCTCTGTCAAATCATTTTCCTCTCTGAAATATTTCATATGTAATTAATGTTGAGGTTGTCAAATAAAAACGCAGTGAACTTAATGCTGCAGTTGGGCGCTTCTTTAAGCTTTAATAAAGTGGGTACGTTTAGGCTGAAATGTTTACAGTGTGGTAATAATGATCTGTGTGTTTTTGGATAAAGGGACCTGAAGCTGGATAACGTGCTCTTGGACAGAGATGGCCACTGCAAACTGGCTGATTTTGGCATGTGCAAAATGGACATTTTAGGTGGAAAACTCACCAGTACTTTCTGTGGCACTCCAGATTACATTGCACCTGAGGTGAGAACTTCTCAAGAAAGACCTAAAGAAAGATTGTGGTTCATTACCCATAATGCCATGCGGTACAGATGCTGAATGTTGTGTGTCTCTCAGATCATCCTGGAGGAGCCGTATGGTGTATCGGTGGACTGGTGGGCTCTTGGCGTGCTGCTGTATGAGATGCTGTCTGGTCACGCGCCGTTTGAGGCAGAAACTGAGGACGAGCTCTTTGAGTGCATCCTCAGAGATGAGGTCATTTATTCATCCTGGCTGAGCAATGAGGCAGAGGACATCCTCAAAGGGGTGAGTCCAGATTCTTTACAGAAGAAGAATCTTTTTGGTACCACAAGTGATCCTGTCAGAAGTACGTTTGTTTAACAGAGAGTTGCTTATGTGAACCAACAAAGGAGATATGAGGGAAATTTGCCTTTAGGTAGATTCAGTTTTATTGTATGTAAGCCAGCTGTGTAGAGAAATACTTCCTTGTTACATATTCATCATTTACCCAAACAATAAATCAAAATGGATGTGCTTTACAGCTACTCTGAGGCTTTCATAGTGTAACGTGACTATAAAAATGTCAAGCAGTGTCTAATTCATCATCGAATTAACTTGAAAACTATTATTTTGGTGACTGCAGTCAACTGGTTATTCTGATCCTCTTGTCCAGCTGTTCAGCATGTGTAAGCACAAGTGAGAGGCTAATATGCAGCAGAATCACAGCTGACCGGATTTCAGTGCCAAAGATTGTCTTGTCCCTCTGTGCCTCATTACATAAGCTATAAGAGGCGGTAACTGTAGACAGCGTAATGTGTACTGTCAAAACATTTACAAACCCCCTGAGTAAAGCTGATTGGCTAACTTAACAACCACTCAATTCACCGCACACCACCCGTATGTTACAGCTTACGATCTCATTTGCTGGGTCTAAGAAATGGGCGGAATCTCTGCAGCTTTGTGTTTGACCTCATTTCTCAGTGTCTGTTTGGAAAGATGATACTGTGCGGACAGAAAATATCTTTACGTTTATTGAAGGACTAAATGGAGCTTTATACTATTTGTGTGATTGTGTGGATTTTGTGGTTTGTGAAAGAAAAATAACAAGTAATTGGAATAAAGAATAACATGACAATAAAATGTTGACAATTTTGAACACTATTCCTTTAAGAATTTTGTTAAGTGAAGTGAAGTGGTTATAGTTGGTTGATTATAGCAAAATGACAAGTGGTTAAGATAAGTTATAAGAAATATTTTTGCCCTTGTTTTTTGCTTTGAAATTAATTCATGTTCAAACAAATGTCTAATAATTGTAAGAATAAGCTGCTATTTAAACCTGTTGTTTGTTATTTTGTGTAACGTGTTCATGAAGTGCTGTGTAAATTAGGTTGCCTCAACACTGAGAGCAGATAATAACCATCTTCAGTTTTTAGTGGTCAGTCTTCTCTTGGGTTGCTATGCAATAACATGCGGTAACTAAGATTCACTGGCTTTGAACTGTGAACCCTCGGTGAGTGTTGTTTGCTCTCTCCAGCTTCTCACCAGAGACCCGCCGTGCCGGCTGGGCTGCGTGCAGAGAGATGGAGGAGAAGAGGCCATCACTGCGCATGCATTTTTTGCGGGACTGGACTGGGAGAAACTAAACAGACGAGAGATCAAACCACCTTTTACTCCTCGAATAGTAGGCCAAACCCATCTCGCATGTTACATCATGTATTAGCAGATACCAATGTGACTCACAGTGCATTCAGAAGCTATATTTATGGATACAGTATGTGTGTATCTGGGGATTCGAACCTATGACCTTGCTGTTGCTAGCGTAATGCTCTGGTTAAGCTAGAGGAACCACGTGGAGTTTGTGTACTGATATGAACAGTTAGCGCAATAAAATAAACAAGCACTACAGTTGAATTTTTACTGAACTTTTTTCTGTTGTGTTCTGTAGGAATCTATTGAGGATGTCAGTAATTTTGACCCCGACTTCACCCAGGAGGAACCCTCACTTACACCTATAGAAGATGGACTTTTCCCCTTTAACCAGGATGATTTTAACGACTTTACTTACACAGCCCCTGAACTGAGATCAGTCAGATAACAGCCAGCCACTGCCTATTTATTTTTCACACGTTGATGATAATTCTTCCTCTAATAAATTCCCTCTTGTCAACTTCTAATAAACGGTGTTATTAAAAGCTTCGGCGAATCTTTAAATACACACGCTAAATGACTGCTAGTCAAACACACACATGTGAACAGCACACTGTTCCTGTCAAGAATTGTTTCAGACTGTGGAAGAATGAAGTGCAGTGTATTTCACCAGCAACATGCAGACCAGAAGATTATTTATAACAATGATGACGAAGAACATTCGGTATTCTGAAAATAACTGACGCTTTTTTTATATGCGGTTTGTAATTTATAGTTTGTGTGGCTGTGCAGTGTTAGTTTTGTATTTGTTACTAGGATGATAATATGTGTGTTCACACAGTTGCCAAGTGCAGTAAGCATGGGAACAGATTCACCATGCACCACCTTACAATAAGTTAATTGTTATGAGCTGTGTTATGTAAGTGTTACTAACTAAAGTCTGAATTATGAACTGTGAAGAGACATTTTGTCTTTCTTGTGTCTTGTATAGAAAACCGTTTCGTAAAGAACTGTAAAGGACTCATTTTGCGTGTTTGTGTCAACCTCATGTGACAGTTCTGGAATATCACCTGTCCAGTTTATTGAATAATAAAACAGCAGGTCTTAACCTGTGGCAAGAGACAGAAGCATGAAATTTTGATGAGAAAACCAGAAACACATATCTTTTACACCTCAAAGACACAGCAGAGCTGTGGTCATGTCACATTTCTGTGTGGACATGCAAATCCTCCATGAATCTTTCATTAGCATCTATTCCTCTTGTTGTTCTCACAAGCTCGCCCTGGTGCACTGACTGAACTTCAGTGTATACACACACTGTAGCGTTAATGTTAATGAGACTTGTTAAAGCATTAACACTTTTTCCTGTTTATATTTTCTTGTATTATTGTTTACGCTTGAAATTTCACAGTAGTAAATGTTTTGTATCGTTTCTGTTGTTTGAAGAGGATATGATAGAATTACACAACAGGGGCTTTTCCACAAACCAGTTGTAACTGGAATCGCGGTGTGGTTACACTGTTGCTCCGACATATTTTTGGCACCTGGACTGGTAGGCAAAAGTAGTAAAGGTAAATAATAATGTTATGTTTAGTACTAGTTTAGTATATTTATGGCAGATTATGTATTTCTGCAGTGCAGATCACATGGTAAAATATTCACTGCTGGATTCTCAATGATGGTCTGAAATATTTAGTCAGATGGTCTGGTGAATTTTCCAGTTGGGATTATGGTGATTAACTGTCACAAACCAGTCATGTCTGGTTGGGAGGTGTCTTCATGACTCAGCACTGCTGAGAAGTTCACTGGGTTCCTTCAGTGAGAAGGTGCCAAAGGTATTGCAAGTACTGCAGCAGTTTCAACTCAAAAGTCACTGGTACTAGCAATGAGACTGGCCTCTTACTGGAATGAAATGTGCGTAGAGTGTCTGTTTTTTCTGTTCAGGGGCTTTACTGTATCCTACAGTTTTCCAGTGTATCATATGAACTGGCTGATCATTTTACAAACTTCGGAAAGACTCTGATCACATGCGTAACTATTAATAAAACAAAGGTCTGTGTCCTGCTGCCTGAGGGACCTCTTTCTATTCACCTGAAAACCAGTTTGTTTTGGAGGTTTGTTGAACCCTTATAGATGGACAAACTGTGGAACTATTTGAAAATGGAGTTCATATAACGCTTATGTCATTGTTCCCTCTGGTTATGTCTGATTGTTCAGCTTTTACGTTTTCAGTTTGTTTTGTCTCTGATGTGTGTTCTGGGGTTCCATGAGGATACGTTCTTTAAGGAACACAGTATATACTGTATTATTTTACAACGAGTTTGTATCAACTCAAAATCAAACATGAGTTAATTGATTTTCCTCATATTCTTCCAGCAGCAGTTACTCACATAAATAACTCACCTTAAACCCTAAAGCCTTTCACAAGCCACTTTGACAGGTGAAGGAGTTAAACACCAGCTACAGAAAACTCCTTTACTTCAAGCTTTGATCAGAGCTGTCAGGTCCTGGTACGCCAAACCTCAGGCCATTGTGATTGTGTCAACATCCTCAAACTTACATTAAAGCCCTAATCTTCTCTTTTATTCCTCATTTTAAATACGTTTATTCATCTTTACACAGACTGCTTCAGATTATTGTCTTGCATCTATTTTGTTTACCTGTATACAACTATATACAACACTTTGCAATTTTCCTGGAAGGTCTCGCCTCCATGGAAATCAGCTGGCTGTTAAGGAGTGGCTGTGTTGTGTTGTGCTCATTGCCATAGACAACGTCCCTTCAAAACATTTAGTTTAGTGTTTAAAACTTAAAAAGTCAATTTTCTCCTGGCTGGCACACAATTTACACGCTAAATGTATAGTAACTCGTTTTCAAATCTCTCATAGCCAACTCTGTTGTCCATTAAGCGTTACACAGTTACAACTCTGTTGAGTTGTAACTTTTACATACAGTCAATGATAGGAGATTCTCGGCTGAGAATTTGCTGACACTTAACCTAGCAGTTACATTATAAACAAGTTTATACACCCAAGGAAATTGCATTTGTACTAACAAGAAATATTGCATCATCAACACCAGTACTTCCCTGTACAACCACAAGTTTGCCACAGTGTTACCAGACATTAAAAAACATTGAAAGGTCATTTTAGTGACAAATGTAACCCTGGTAGCTTTTACTGTTGGTAGCATTATACTGGTTTAAATGAAAAGCAGTATATAATGAGTATGACAAAGGTTGAGAGGTGTAGAGGATGCAAAACAGCCAATGATAAAGGTTTAATACATGTTTTCTCTTTAATATATTTAACATACGTAATCATTATTTTAATCTCTATATAATTACACTAATTACTGATAAGACAGACTTTCTTCAGGAAATGGGGAATATCTCCTGTATTTCTTTTGACAAATTTATAGGGATGCGAATTCCTGTTTCAGAACACAAAAGTAACTTCGATGTTATACATCAGGGGTATAATCGATAGCGGTGATTACATCACACCCGAACTGTTCGTTTGATTGACGTCTCGTCGGTTTTCTGAACGGAGGTCTGAATGCATGCTGCGATGCTCGCTCCCGTGAGCGCCTCGTGGACGCGCCGGCCACATAGCGAGTAGTATTGAGCGCAGGCACGATTAACTCTCTTTGTACCAAACTAAGACAGCGGCGGCGGATGCCAGACACATGAATTGACCTTCAGCGAGCCGGAGGATTGATCTCTGCCATTGAGACGCGATCAGCACACTCCACCTGACCCGTATCGGAACATTTGAACGCGTTTGGTGGTTTTTAATAACCGCAGTTTTATTTGTTATCAAGAGGTGGCCACGTCCTTGATTTTCTGGCCTCGACGGTTTGGAAAAAAACCCATTTACTGAGTGGTGTTACCCAGGAATGGATACTGGAGTTGTCACTGAAAAGAAACGGTAAGGTTAAAAAAACTCCTGCTGTTGTGTTTTTGGGGATAATGGAGCGAGCTCACTGTGTATTTGTGGTGTTTGGTGTCAGGCTGAAAATCTTCATCCCCCTTTCAGATTAAACGTGTCGCCATTTTGTGCCGGAGAAAGTTTACATGCCGAATTACAGCACACATATCGGTTGCGTGTCTTCAAACGCATCTTAAATGTTATTTGTGGTTTAATGGGTGATATTGATGGCTCTGGAAGGCATTATTTGTGTTTTTGAGTTTGTCAGAGATCTGGTCTGTGGAAGCTAACAGTGTAGCCGCGTCTCGTGATTTCATGCTGTCGGTGGCGTCAACATGCAAACAGCATTACTGACAACACTAACAACTAAAAAGCATAATAAACAAACACATAATGCTCCTGTAAACGTCAGCATAGCTTTGGGATTAATGTCATTGCGCGGCATAAATGGCATATCCAGATGTTAGTACACGATACGCACTACACACGAGAGAGAATAACTTCTAATTTGTTACTCTTCAATCGATTATTGGGCGATTGATTGTGTGCATGCAGGTATATGCTGTTGTTATTGAGCAGACGCGTGCACAGAAAGAGAGTCGAGGTAAAAATGCAACCTTTGTTTTTTAAGAACATGGCTCGTTGGTGAAGGATTTATGTTTAGTTTAAACTCTGAAAGTGTTGGGGTTGTGTATATTAAGAGCAGTGGAATAGTTATGTAATAGTTAGGAATATAATAGGCCCCTTTCCTTACCCCTCAGACCACTTGACCCAACGGGTCACAGTTGTTGCCATTTGGCCTTCTTTGTGGATGAAGGTCTGGTAGCAGGACTTTATTTGTTTAATTTTCTGCCATTTGTTTGGGAAGTGTTCACTCACACAGATTGTGCCAAAACCTTTAAAGATGGGATGCAGATAAGTAACTGCATTAATATGGCTGGGAAATGTTGCTTGATGAGGGTGGACTGTACTGCATATGAAAGCCATTGGACTTTGTGTTCATGTTTTATATTATGTTTTAACAATACTGCGTGAGTACCTGTATTTGGATGACCTATTTATCTGTGCCATGTTTTTATCTGACATTGTTTTGGCTGACATTCAAATTCAAGCTGCTGCATGTTTCTCAATCAACCATCATTGACGTCAAAGCAACTTCCTGCCCGGTCTTGTGGCAAGACAGCCAGACATCAGATAAAAGAAGTTTAGCCTTCTTGTTTTATTTTCCTTTTAAGTCTGTTTTTATTCGCTTGAGGTCAAAGAGATGCTGTTGATTTTGTCATCGTATCTCAAGGACTTGAATGTGTGCCATGTGGATTCAATTAGGTTAGATTCACCGCTGGGAATCGGGTTGTCAAACAAACCGCCTCACACTCGATCTGTGTCAGTTCTGTTCGCTGAGCAAAGTTACTTGAGCTTATTTAGAGGAGTTTGGTAGGGCCTGATGTTTCTGGCATTGGACGGTATACTACCAGGTGTATGTCGTTATTATTAGTTTGATTAGAAACAGACCAGGATGGTGTATTATTTAACATACTTGTTTAAATAAATCCAACAAGGCAAATAAGTTCTACAATTAAATCTGTGTAGAGGTTAGAGACTGCCAGTTAATTTGACAAGAGGAAAGAGAGAATGCAGCACATTAAAATCAAATGCAAATCAACACCAGTACCTGCTGCTCTGTGGTTTCCCGTCTCTCGGTGCTTTGAAATGGCAGTACTGAATAAATGCACAATGCGGTCTCTCACACTGTGCACTGTTTACAGTCATAAACAAGGATCATAAACCACCTCTTTTCTAAAGGGGCCTCCCACTTACCCTGAAAGCACTCGATAAATTAGGCCTTTATGAATAAACACTCCATCTATGGGCTTACATAAGTAAGCTGTGTACCATGCACAGACACAAACAGGCCGGATTAACTGCGTGTGTGTGAACCGCTTCTGAGAGCTTTCCTCTCGTTCTGGTGCTGTTTTTTCCTGCTGATATACAGGGCCAGACGTCTTTCCTTTGCTCTACGTGGCTTTGACATTGGACATGAGGTCGGCCTTATTGTTTGAACTCCTTCTGGCCTTGAAGCTCTCGGATGTGATGCTTGTAGTTGTGTTGCTAGCTCTATGGTCACCTCAGTCGTCAATATTACATATAAATATGGAAGCCAGATCAACTCTGTAGACGTTGCTAGTTTAAAGACAAAAATCCTCCATTTGCTTCTGTTGATAATAGCTACATGCAGAGTAGTTAACAGTACAGCGAGTCTTCAGCTGTTCTGCTTATAATATGTAGCTGTGTTAGAAAAGTTTGTATCCACATAGTTATAGTTATCAAGAAACTTTGTTGCTCCTTCGTTTGGGAAATAACACTGCAACATTATTTTTGTTGTGTTATGTAAAATAAGAGCAGAATTAAGCAGAAGTTATTTCATGTTTTCCAGGCATTTGCCTTTTATTGCCTTATTGTGATTTTAGCAGGTGTGGGTCAGATACAATATCCTTGATGTGTATCTTATTTCAAGCATTGTGACTTGTACTAACAAGTGTTGTTATATCAGCAGAACGGGTATTGCAACAGATGCGCAGCTCTGAGAAGAACATTCAGGCTTTTGTTAAACTTAAGAGATTATTCAACATTTCATTTTCTCTGTTAGATTCCTCTGTCAGGCTAAAACCTAAAAGACACAATGTTTATTGTGATTTTATAGTAATTAGTTCTGTGTTTGCAGACCATTTGACCTCTTGACATCTTATGGTAATTGCAAAACCTTTCAGAAACTCCCAAGTGCATTTGCAAGTGCTGTTTTGTGTATGACGCACATTTCATTGTTGGTTGTTATAACCAGTAATTTTGCTGGTTGCAAAATCGTTCATTTTTGTAGTTGTCAATCGAAATGAAAGTGTTAAATTTGGGGAAGTGTGTCGAGGTCACTGATTAAACAGGCAGAGGTCTCGGGGTAGTAATTCTTTAAAATATGCAATAAGGGACATTTTTGGATGGTGACCTGTTTGAAGAGGAAGCAGTTTTTTAACTGTTTAAAGGGCATTGTTAGATTTGTAAGGCCAGTTGTGTTTATGGATTGGTTGCATGTAAAATTCTGCAGTTTGTGTGCCGAAAAGTTTATGTAGGAATATGTGGAAAAACAGTCTGACACCCCATTTACTGCACTTGGCTGAACTCCAAAAGCTGTTACAGTATCTCCCTCTCTCCTCCTCTCTCTCTCACACACACACACACACACACACACACACACACACACACACACATGTCCACACCCCTTTCACCAGCCAATCACATTCAGACTATTTTTCTGGCCTCTGAGATGCTGCCAATGACATCACTAGCTTTTATGGCATGCAGATGTTACATTTAGACACTGCAGGCAAACTGAAGTGTCAGTCTTCTCTCCGATCTTTCCAGGGTGAGCTCGGAGCGCAGGAAGGAGAAGTCCCGGGATGCAGCTCGATGTCGCAGGGGAAAGGAGTCGGAGGTGTTCTACGAGTTAGCGCACCAGCTCCCCCTGCCACACAATGTCACCTCCCACCTGGACAAAGCCTCCATCATGAGGCTGACCATCAGCTACCTGCGCATGAGGAAGCTGCTCGGCTCCGGTCAGTTTCCAGACGCTGCTATTTATTTATTAGATATGCAAACAGGTCAAAGCACCACATGCAAAAAGACGTCAGAACCTTTGAGTCCTCAGCAGATGTAAACAGTGAGTCTGCAGATCAGGCCAGACTGTGTGACTAGAGGCACATTTGTTATTTAAGAGGTTATGTCACTGCTGATCGCTGCGTACTGACCTCAGAAGCCACAAACGTGTCTGGCACTGCAGGAGGGTACGAGCAGGTTCACCACACATCAGCTGTTTTTCTGAGAACCAGTTATGTCAGGGATACAACATAATATACCACAGTGACCCAGTGTTCAGTCGATGGTTAATGGATGTTGTTTGTGTCTGCAGATGAAGCTGAGAAGGAGAATGAGCTGGAGAGTCAGCTGAACGGCTTCTACCTGAAGGCCCTGGAGGGCTTCCTCATGGTGCTCTCTGAGGATGGAGATATGGTTTATCTGTCTGAGAACGTCAGCAAGAGCATGGGCCTCACACAGGTACCAGCTGCCCGCATGTTCTCACGTTCTGATTGAAGTCTCAGATCAGCATCACTAACATCTCAGTGTTGTTGTGTCTCAGTTTGATCTGACCGGTCACAGCATCTTTGACTTTTCACACCCGTGTGACCATGAGGAGCTAAGAGAAATGCTGATCCACAGGACGGGTGAGGGATGCTGTTTTTCCATTGATCACAGCTGATAATACAACAGCCATTAATGACTCATATAATGACTGAGATTTTCCTGTGATTTAGGATCCAAGAAAAACAAGGAACAAAACACGGAGCGAAGCATCTTTCTGCGTATGAAGTGCACGCTCACTAGCAGAGGACGCACTGTCAACATCAAGTCTGCTACATGGAAGGTGAGACGTCACCTGAATACCTGAGCTGTTTGCTCATTGAATGTGAGCCAATGAATGAACAGGATTACAATGACATCAGAGCAAAGCACCTAATAAAACACGGGCTTTTTGTGTCCAAGTTGCGTCACTAATCCGATGCTATATTCTGCCACTCATCTATAAATTCCCATCTGCCTCATGGCTTCTGTTTGCACAGCGTCTAAAGCTGTTAAAACAAACCAGATTTTTCTCATAGCTTTACAGAAAGCATGAATTGGGTTAGACACTCATTGGTGAGCATTTTTAGCTTTTAATTTCGCAAGACAAGGATTTTTCAGTGGAATCGACCTAGGTAAGAAACTGACAGGTCGCGGAGCTAACGAGCTGTGGTAATGACCTGCTAATGTGGTTATGGTTTATTAAGCAGCACCTCTCCTGCTGCAGGTTCTCCACTGCACGGGACATGTACGTGTGGAGGAGCACAGTGATGGATCTGAAGAACATGGCTTTAAAGAACCTCCCCTGACCTACGTTGTGCTCATCTGTGAACCCATTCCTCACCCGTCCAACATCGAGGTTCCCCTGGACAGCAAGACCTTTCTCAGCCGCCACACTCTGGACATGAAGTTCTCCTACTGTGACGAGAGGTTAGCAGAGACCACCCATATTTATCCACCTGAAAATGTACGAGGATGCCAGTAGATTGTGATCACTAGATGTTAAACATGATATAAACAAATAGTAGCAGTATTTAACAGCCTTCAAATACTGAAATAAACATTTACAAAAACTAAATATACAAGACAATGATGAAATACTGGACATTTATGAAATACAGAATAAAATCAATCGACAAATAAAATTATTCTTGGTTTTCCTGTAACTCAGTTGGGTTCGATTCCCAGGGAACACACTGATTAAATGTATTGAATGAACTGTACGTTTCTTTGGATAAAAGCATCTGCCAAATGCATAAATGATCAATTCGATTTTTTGGTGTGTTTATTTGTTTGGCCGTGTCCATTTCATAGGTTTAGGCTTTCTGTAATGTCTATACCTGGAATAAACACTGTGCTTGTTTACGACCTTTTAACAATAAAAACAATGCTGCAGAACTGGCCTGACACACCAGAGTGAACGAGCCTGGTTTGAAATGGCCTGTTCACATTAGCCTTATAAATGTTGTTACTGACACACCTAGTGGCAGAAGCCGGTAGTGCATGCATAGTCTCTAGACTTGTGTTTCTCAACGGGTCGTTCACAGAACATCAGAGGTGCTGGAAGCAAGAGTTTCAAGATAATAAAATAAAATGGAAACTTTTCTACTTGTTAAGATGTTTTTCTTGTTGGAAAGGGACCTGGGTAATGTATGGGGTGGTGTTGACCCAAAAAAGGTCGAGAACTTCCTCTAGACTGTCCAGCATGCATATCACAGGCAGACTGCAGGATGAGTTTATCTGGTAACTGCCTGTTTATGTGCTTTCTGCTGAGATTCGATCATTGCTTCCTACAGGATCACAGAACTTATGGGCTACGAGCCAGATGATCTGTTGAACAGGTCTGTGTATGAATACTACCACGCACTGGATTCGGACCACCTCACCAAAACACATCAAAACTGTGAGTACTCACTGCAAACTTAGTTTAAGTAACAGAACATCTACAGAATGCTGGTGTTTCACTTGAAACCTGTTTTGAGTAAGTGGTCGTTACTCCTGAATGATTGCAGCTTCTAAACTGAGACTTACTCATTTGAACCTGTGTTACTCGTTCCTCCCCAGTGTTTGCGAAGGGTCAGACTACCACAGGCCAGTACCGCATGCTGGCTAAGAAAGGTGGTTATGTGTGGGTGGAGACTCAGGCCACCGTCATCTACAGCCCCAAGAATTCTCAACCACAGTGCATTGTGTGTGTCAACTATGTTCTCAGGTACACATCCAGCTTCGTATGGATCTGTGTGTGTGTGTGTGTGTGTGGGTGTACACAAAATATCCTGACCAAATGAATATGCTCGTGACTGTAGATCTAACTTTGTTCTTTCAGTGGGGTTGTGGAGGGGGATGTGGTCCTGTCCCTACAGCAGACTGCAGAGCCCGAGGCTGTGGAGAAAGAGAGCGAGGAGGTGGAGGACGAGGCCTCTGACGAGGATGTTCTCAAACTTTTTAAGTCTGAGGATCTCAAGTGTTCAGTGGAGAGCTCGGAGAGTCTGTATGAGCAGCTGAAGGAGGAGCCCGAGGCCCTCACTGTGCTGGCACCTGCAGCTGGAGACACCATCATCACTCTGGACTTCAACAGCCCAGGTCCAAACTCATCTTTAGGCTGTACTATGAGAAGGGCTTGCTGAAGGATTGTTACGTTTTCATTGGCGCAGATTCACTCTCATTCAGTGGTTTGTTGTGAATGGAGGTCATCAGCTTTCACTGAGAGTTGATGATTAACAGTAAAGTTAACAGTAAGGTTTAAAGCTGCAATGTAACTTTTGCCTCTCTGTCACCATCTCTGTTTAACAAATAAAATTGCAGGTTACTTGGGTAGTTGTTTTGTGTAAAAGACAAGTTTAAATTAAAAGCAACAGTTTTTCAACAAACGATCCTTCATTTTAAC
This sequence comes from Botia almorhae, assembly GCA_036877575.1. NCBI lineage: Eukaryota > Metazoa > Chordata > Actinopteri > Cypriniformes > Botiidae > Botia > Botia almorhae. Next base: position 1,789 of record JAZGTJ010002233.1, on the reverse strand, counting down.
CTCCGGATCTGCAGTGTAGTAGCTTGGTCGTTCTGTTTACAGACGTGAACAAGGAAATACATTGGATTTGCAGTTCAATAGAGAACTTGTTGCATAGCTGTCTAACAGCGCAGGCCAGTCAGCAGTTAGATCGCATGCGAGCGACCAGCAGTGCTGCTATCTGTTGACCTTCAGTGATATAATCTCTTTCCTGTGTACATCCCTTCATTTAATCAAACCTGCATTATGTCCCCAGGAGCTCTCTTTAATCTTACAAAGATTAAAAACATGCAGAACACATTCACCAAATCTCCAAATCTGTAGCATGAGAGAGATATGCGTTTGCATTCATCGTTTGACAAGTTATGAAACAAAATTCCTGTCACTCCATCACAGAGTTGCCGCCTGTAATAATTAACGGTGTTTAACTTGTATCAGATTCTGACATGCAGCTGCTGAAGGAAGTTCCCCTCTACAATGATGTCATGCTGCCCTCCAGCAGTGAGAAGCTGCCTGTGAGTCTGTCTGCTCTCACCCCCACCCCAGCTCTGACCAAACTGAAGACCGACTCCACAAACACACCCTCCACATCAGCGCTCGGCTCCTCTGGGGTAAAGACTCCTTTTTCATTAGTCTCTGTTTACCTCTGTTTAATGGTCAATGAGGTTTTAGGAACCTCCAAAACACTTAACTTTTCTCTCCATTATAAGCATGTACATTATTGAGAGTTTCTCTCTTTAGCCTAACAGCCCTGTGGATTACTGCTTCCAAGTGGACTCAGACATCAGTTCTGAATTTAAACTTGATCTGGTTGAGAGGCTGTTTGCTATTGATACAGAGGCAAAGACCCCGTTTTCCTCACAGGTAGATCTTAAATAGAAATATTAGCCTGTGCTTGTTTCTGCATTACTGTGTCACTATGAACTTCAGGAGGCAGCCATTGAAACGCAGTATATTTCATTAACTGTAGGATGTGGAGGATCTTGACTTGGAGATGCTTGCTCCATACATCCCAATGGATGATGACTTCCAGCTGCGCATCCCCTCACCACTGGAGCCGCTCCCCTCCGGCCCTCACTCCGTGCTGGCCATGAACTCCTTGTTTCAGCCTTTACCCAGTCTTGGATCTCCAGCGTCTGCCTCCAGCAGTCCAGTGAAGCAAGAGTCATCGTCACGAGCCCCTTCACCCCTGCACCTGCTGCAGGAGGTGTGCAGCGCCCCCGTCTCGCCCTTCAGTGGCAGTCGTGACGCCTCCCCAGCACGTTCCCCCACCCCACAGGGGGGCAATCAGCTGAACAACAGGTAAAGATGCTACCGGCACAACTTGTATTCAAATGCAGCTGGATTGGAGGGACGCTAAAGATGAAACATGTTTACTTTAACAATCAGTTCTTAGAATATGAGAGTTTTGTTGTTGATGACATTATTTAAAGATGCATGTTAAAAAAAAAGCGTCTGGTTTTCTCTTTCCCAATTTCCCAGAATGCCTGTGGGTGAGCCAGAGCTGTCTCCAAAGATGTTAGCCATTCAGAACGCCCAGCGTAAGAGGAAGCTGGAGGAGGTGACATCACTTTCTGAAGCTGTTGGACTGGTGAGTTTTCTATTAGATAGTGTAAAAACGTTTGAAGGAAAGAAGACGTGTTTGTTGATAAGTATGTCTAATGGTGCGTCTACAATGTCTCGCAGGGTGCTTTGCTTCAGAGTGTGGACAGTGCTATAGAGCCGGGAAAGAGGGCAAAGGTTTTAGAGGTGAAGGGATCCAGTGTGCTTGGGGGAAACAAAACCATCCTCATTCTGCCCTCTGGTGGGT
>JAZGTJ010002232.1:0-44288 GCA_036877575.1 Botia almorhae | reverse complement strand
CATTTGACATTAATCTATAAACTATAAACAAACAGGAAACCTTTGGCGTAATGAATTTTAAATCCTCATTGCGGGCTGGCCAGCAGGGGGCCCCCCCAAATTTTAGAGCCCCAAGCACGTGCATGGTTTGTGTGGTGGTTACATCCACTGCATGGCAATTTTCTCTGTGCGTAAAGGGTTAAATATAGCTTGGTTTATATCCTGCCTGTAATCCCTCATAATCCTTCTGTTAGTCACAGACGTTATTTCATGTTGAAGGCTGTGAAAAGTGTTAGTATCGGCATACAAGCCTCAGCCATTCTGCAGTCATCTTTAACATCAGTCAATCAAAAATCAGACTTTGTTTCAACTGCTGTCAGCTGTTGACACTGTTTTTGTTTACCAGCTGTTCCAAATCAATTTTCCTTCCTAGTGCAATTCAGAAGATGCAATCAGATTTAACACATTCAGTTCCAGCACAAAGCATTTCATGCAGACTTCCAGTTCAACAGAATAAATGTTTTGAGCTTTAAGATTAAGTCAATTATTTTAATTTAATCACTTATTATTCCACTTATCATACTCAGTATAGTGTTTCATATTTATGAATATATATGTATGTATTTATGTTGCATTTTATATATGAAATGTTTTTGAAACAGATGACCTGGACTGAATAATAAAGAAATGTGGCCAATAAGCAGCCAGTATAAATGGGAACTCCTTTAATACTGTTTAAAAAGCATTTCAGAGTGATGCACATTTTTGCTAATTCCAGGCTAATGGTGGCTACTTTGAAGATGATAAAGTCTAACAGTCTTAATTTATTTTGGACGTTTCAGTTTTCAGTCACAGTTTCCATATTTCTGTTTGTGTTATTTAGCAGTCTTAGCGAGTGTACTATTATTCCAGTTATGTCTAAACAAATTGACTGGTAGTGTTTATTTTACAAATTAAGATTTGGTTAGCTGTTCATTCTTTTAACAACCTGAGGTCATAAATAATTTCCATTTCTGTCTCTGCAGCCTCAAACAGTGCGTATGTGCCCCTGTTGTCATGGAGAAAAGCTCAGGAGTGTGTACCGTGGAATATTATTTTGCTGCTGGGTGGTGGTTTTGCTATGGCCAAAGGCTGTGAGGTTATTATCTGCTTTTCCTCTCTATGCTGAAATACAAAGTGAAACTTGTAATTACGTTGGTAAATGTAAAATATTTCAATGGAGTGTAATGTTAAAATTTAAAAGCAATTGGAAATATGTTGAACAATGATTTATCAGTGAGTTTGTAAGCTGGTCTACATGTTAGAATTGCCTTGTGCAATATGATGAACTGTTGTACATGAACAGATGTTTTTTTTTGGAAATAGGAATCGGGGTTAGCAGTGTGGATAGGAAGCCATTTACAGCCCCTCGCCCAAGTCCCTCCCTCAGTCGCTGCCATTCTCATCACAGCCTTCATCGCCTGCTTTACTGAATTTGCCAGTAACACAGCCACCATCATCATCTTCCTCCCTGTCATCTGTGAACTGGTACAGACACACATGACCCCCTCACAGTTTTGTGTTACCAGCTTGTAGCTTTTGAGTACAAATGTTTTGCTTTTTGTGCTTTTGTTTTTGAGTACAGTAGCCGTTGTACCACATGATAAAAAACATTACAAATGAGGTTTATTAGCCTCATTTATTAGTCTAAATAAAAAAATATTTAGATGCTTTTGTCAAATTCATCAGAACATGACGTGATAAATTACATGTGCTAACTCTTTTAGAATACCTGTGCAAACTTAAAGCTGCAATTCAATTAAACTTTTTGGTTAAAATTGAACTAAAAGTTCACGGCAGATCAGTGTTCAGGCAATCTCTTTACCATATCCCAATTCGCAACGGTAGGTTTATAATAATGATTTATAATTTGAGCTTTTGGGTCTGACTTTTTTTTAATAAAAAAAAAATAACTCTGCAAGTACCTTGCAATTTTATGTTTCAAACAGGGGTGGCGGTAAAGAGGCAAAGTTTACTGATTGTGGCTTTAAAGGCAGGAAAGGCAATTCAGAAACATTTTTGTTATGGTGGTTGAAAGTCTCTTCACATTCTGATCATCACAGGACCACAAAATGTTTGTCCAATCAATGTCCTACTTGCCTTCCACGCTATGTATTAGCATACTACTGCATACCTTAATTTAAAAGTAATTTAAACATGTCTAAGAAAAGTTAAATTTGTTCAGTTAGGAATAGTACTTAATGAAAACATTTTGTTTGATATATTTTATCTAATGCAACAATATTTATACATTTGGAGTTTGGCTAAGGTGTCCAAATATGTTTTGGGGTCCCTGTGTTATGTGTTAATGTTAAATTTATAACATGGAAACAATTTATTGTATAGTGTGATTTGCAACATTAAATCTATCAAATATGAAAAAGAGATTCTTAAAGCAAAAGTTTATCTAAACTGTACTAAATTCAGTGTCTATGTAAAGACTTGGATATGACTGTAGATATGTGTATATTTTCAGGCCATCCGTGTGAAAGTCAACCCACTGTACTTCATGATTCCAGCAACGACGGGCTGCTCTTATGCTTTCATGCTTCCTGTGTCCACACCCCCCAACTCAATTGCCTTCGCCTCTGGACACCTGCTGGTCAGAGACATGGTAAGACAGGCAAATGCCAATGACAAAAACACATTCAAAACAATCATTAAATCACAGCATATAAATGTTGTTGCTTTCCTTTACTGTAAGTACATTGAGTAAGTCGAAATGGTGCTAATAAGATATGTGTGCATGTGTGACAGGTGAAGACTGGGTTTGTGATGAACATTCTGGGAATTCTGTGTGTGACTCTGGCCATGAACACGTGGGGTCTTCATATGTTCAATCTACACACATACCCTGATTGGGCAAAACCTTTAAACTCTACCTTAGCCACAGTGCCTCCACATACTGTATTACCTATGAATGTGACAGGCTAGAGACACATACTCACCTGCAGCATATGTACATATATGCATACACATAATAGAATCTTATTAAAGCCATGTTTATAAAAGCAGATTAAGGCTGTAACACTGGAAAGTAAACATTCATTACAGATTCTGTATATAATGTAGATATGAGACTGCAAAAAATAGAGAAATTGCTGAACTGAGGGGTTTTCCTGCTAAGGATGGATCAACACATGCGTGTGACCTCACTTCCTGTTTAGCACTGTCCTCTTGTGCCTTAAAGGCACTTGGCTTAAAATCTACAAATGTTTTTAAATGTTAATATGTGCAGTGTTAAAACATTTTTGTAAAAGAATCACCAGCATCTGCTTGTAAATGTGTCCTATTAATGTCATTTATGTATAATGTATGTGTTCTTCTAGTAGTTAATAATTACATCACATTTCCATGTTAAATGGTTATCATGCCATGTTCATAAATCCATATTAAAGCTGTTATGAAAATATTACTTAGACCAAGTGGTAAAATTTAGTTATCACACCTCCACAGAAACACATAGACCTTCAGTTTAGTTAATGAAAATAATCAGTTCATACAAAGTAAATATGAATGGTGCTGCTTTCAAGGGAAGTTTGCCACTACAAACAGGAAAAAATGCATTGTGGGGTTGTGTGAAAATAAGTGCAGAGCCAGTAAAAAGAACCCTGTTTTTCTTAGAAAAAGCTCACATACACATTCTATAAAAACCTAAACATATCACAATCAGAGCAGAATCTGATGATGTTTGATGCTTTTTGCACACTTCACTTTCTGAAACATGTTTTTGTACTGTACCCTTTTTAGTGTATTTTCCTTATAAGGTTAATTACAGTGGAAGAGCAGTTTAGTTGTTTTCGCCATGTCATGTGGTGTGTGTATGTTTGCTGCAGTGCAGTGTGACCTGTGTCATTCTCATGTGAACAAGTGAGTCAGTGTGCACGTGTGTGTTCAGCACCCAGCTCATAAGAATGTGTCCTATGAGTCATAGGACTGAGTGTGTATATAAATACTATAAATACTGAGTGTGTGTTCGGTGCCCAGTTCAATATTAAACTGAAAGGTTCTCTGAATATGTCAAGACAAATCCATAATCTTATTTAACCAACAGCATAATGGTGTTCTTAAGAAAGCTTCATCTCTCTCTGTTTTCTCTCAGGTATGTCAATATTCTGTTGTGATAACAGACACATTTCTTTTACCAAAGAAATTCAAAGTTCAACAACATTTTATCTTCCAAATACATACTGTTAATATTACTAAATAATTTCAACATATAATGTGTTACACAGCACTGTAAAATACTACTACTGGCTACTGGTTTAGTTTTCAAAAAATAATATATTAATAGTAATATTGTATCTGTATGTATTTTTACATTTTGTACTTTTGCACGTCTTAGCTGTACAACTCTTACAACATTAAGTTGTTGATATCAGAGTGACTATTTTTTATACACTATTTTCATTTAGTTCTCTGTTATTTGATCGTATTTTCCTTTTGATCTCTTTCTGCCGTCATTGACCATCTGTTCACTATTTATGTGTGTTAGATCCTCAATGAGGAACAGTATAGAGACGCTCTGGTTGTGTTACTCCACTCCGACTCCTCAGAGCTTAAGTCAACTCTTGGCTCTTCTCGCTCTCTGTCTCTCAATGGCTGGAGTTACTGCCGCCCTACTTTTCCAATGGCTTACAGGTTTCCTAAAATACGACGTTCACACAGGAGGAGTCGCCACCGGTATCTATGCTGCTGCGGTGTTTATTTTAGCATCTTTAATCCATCCGTTCCGTTGTGCCTTTATGCTAATTTTTCCAACTTTGGGAACCAGACAGGGTCGTAAACTGCTCCTGTCCACATCTGTGATGATCGTAATGCTGTACGTATTTCCCAACATGGTTGCGAACATCGCAACTCTAACGCAGGTTGTGAAATGCGCCTCAGAAAAGCTCTCTCAAAGTCTCCTAAGCAGCTCAGGTCTCATCAATACCATCAAGGACAATATAGTCAAAACCGCCAAGGAGAACCTTCCAGGAAATGTAGTGCCAACGCTGCTCAATTTTGATCACACCACTAATATTAACGTATCAGAAGTGAAGGAGCGGTTGCATTTCTTGAGTAAACAAGTGCAGGAGGATTTCTCTGAAGTTAAAAGTCAAGTACAGGATCTGAAACTGCTGTGCAGTAGAATCTTTGCTGCGTTTTTTGTTCTGTATTTGTTCGCCGAGTCCGTCATTTACCTTCGCTCTTATCTGAAGTCTGTAAGATTTGACAACACATATATCACAGGTGGCCTCAGGGCAAAAGCTGCAATCAAGGGGATCTCTGTTGAAGCAAAAGACTTGAAAAATGGAGTTAATTCTACAAGTTTCAGAATGACTAAACGGGAACTTTGTAGATGTTTGGTTCCTGCCCTGGTGGTCACTTCATATTTACTAATGACAATCTTTCTGATAGCGTTGGATCATTTATTGTATTACTTGGTGAAGTCAGGTAGCGCTTGGATTTCAAACATTCCATCCACCAACATCAGCCTCACTGTCCAGTTCAAGGTAATCTATTTCTCCAGTAATATTTCATTTATAATACATAGGATAAAAAGGAATGACAATTTTCTTTTCTTTTTTCCTTCTCTTGCTCCTCAGGTTGGAACTGAAATGCACATCTGTCAGATTGTTAGCTCAAACTGTCTGCTAGAACTGTTTAACTTCAACAGATCGTACATGACCCTCATTAACACTCCCAGCACGTGCGAGGCCCAGTCAAGTAAGCCGAACCCAAGCGCAGTGACGGCACTGGTCTTCCTCTATCTGTTCAGCTACACCCTGCTGCTCCTGGAGGTTTACGCCCGACGACTCAGAAGGAAAGTTGCGGCTTCCTTCTTCCAGCAACAGGAAGAGAGAAGGATTGAATTCCTTATTAAGAAAATTCAAGTCAAACAAACTGAAAGACAAAATAAAATTTTCTTCATCACACGTCAGAATGAAGACACCAAAAAACATCCAGCATAACTTGAGAAAATGTTATTTAATTGTATAAAAGTACATTTAAATTGTTTAATGTGGTCTCAAATCCTTTGGACCTCACTGTACATACTGTAAATATGATACTGTAATAGATAATTAAAATGGTTATTTTTTTAAGGAAGCAAGATGGTTGATGTGTAATCTGTGTTGTGTTTGACAAACAAAACCTTGTAACTGTGTCAGTGTTACGGGACAATTCACCCAAAAATGAAACTTCTGTCATCATTCACTTACCCTGAGATTCTGGTTGCTGGGTAATCTATTTGTACAAAGTGTTGTTCAAGCAGAAGCTGTCAAGAAACCCCCAGAAAGAACAGAAAAGCACCATAAAAATAGTCCATACGATTTGTGAGCTTTATTTATCTTGGAAGCCACACAATATCGTCTTCTTAGGTATGGATAGAAATCTAAGGTATTACTAGTAAGTACTTTTAGAAGAAGCATATGAGAAGACTACATGAAACATAACTGAGAACTCCATTAAGTCTTTTGAGCCATGTAAGAGCAAATCAATGAGCAACATCCCCTGAGATGATCTGACCTTTAATCTGACCTATTGTATGTCATGATAATGGGGATAAAGACAGATACATAACAGGGGGAAAATAACTTTCTGCAGGCCACGGTTCATCAAGGGACCATGTTAGTGACCAAGGACACAGTCATTGAATGATGGAGACATGACTCTAATGGAAAAGAAATCAAAGTGTGTTACAGCATTCAAGCATACAGCATTCAAGCATTCAAAGACACAATTCAAACACTCACCTCAGTATAGCAGGAACAATAAATGGTGAAGGAGTGTCAGTGATGATTATAGACTGCATACAAACTGAGATCCGAAAGATGAATCAGACTTGATGTGATTCACTGGCTGTTTCATTCATTTACTTTTTATTACTTTACTGTAGTCACATTTTATAGTGTATAGTATCTCATATATGAAATAATTATATACATATATCATTAAAAAAGTATTATATAAGAATTATGTAAATTCTTTAAAGTGGTCATGTCAAAAGAAAACGTTTTTTTCTTGGTCTTCAGTTATAAGAGTTTATTGTACTATGAAAAAATACTGTAACTTTAATAACTCAACATTTCCAGGACAAATAGGCCTATTAAAACTACAGAATATTTATTAAAACAAACGTTCTGCATAGCTTAGTTTTGCAGCTTGCAGACATTGCATAGATGAAGAAACACAAACAAAACAAAAACTGTTTACAAAAAACAACATCCCCAAAAATGTAAATATGGAGAAAAAAACATGAGAGAGGAAAACTTGTATACGATTCAATCTAAGTCTCTCTTGGACTCTCTTAAGGTTTTCTGCAGCCAACTAAAACAGTACAATGGACAACATTCCTTTTTGTCTCTGCCTGGACACTGGAGGTCTAGGTGATCACCATATTCTTGTCCTAGCTGATCTAAGGGTTCGGAATAATTGAAACATCAGTGTTGTGGAGAAGTTCTGCAGGAAAAAATGCTAATCCCCCACAATATGACTATCTCTGTCACAGCACACTCTTATGAACTTGTACTGCAGGGCACTGCATTGTCACCTGTCTCATAGCAACCGGCTCTTTAACTCATGATGATGCTAACACACTGATTAAACATTTTCAGGAAAAACAGCGAGCATTAGTCAAAGAGACAAAACATATATTTTAGGTAATTATAAGCATTAAGATGTTTAGGAGAAAGGACAGAAAGAGCCCTTTAATGAGACTACATATTGAAAGCATAATGGATGATAATGGAAAATATAGCAGAGGACCTTAGAGGAGACCAAAACAGATTAATCAGAGCAGAACATAAAAGATGCTCCAGAAGGAGATTGTTTTGATGATGAGCAGGAAGAGGAGTTCAATGAAGCTGTCTCTGTGAGAACTGTAAACAGAAGTACTAATTTACCAGTTGATGTTTCTTCCTTGTTGTTATACTCACACGACTATATGGGCCTGTTAAGTAAAATTCACTTTGCAGAGTTTTATATGTGGAATAGCTTTTATCTGATACTATAAAATAAGCTCTGTCTCCCCAAATTTATATTAATTATACTCTCCATTGTTTTGTCTTTTAAAACTAATTGCGAAAATGAGAGTTTCTGAGATTTTATTTACCCAGAGAGCTTTTACCTACCCAACTTTCCTTGTAAATATGGATTACAGATTCACTTCATCTAACAATGCACTACAATATAGTGTCTGATCAATTTTGCATTTGGGTACATTTGAGTCATACACATGATCAGAAATGCATTAAAGATAGAGTATTTCAGACAGACTAGCAATATCAGGTTAGTCCTTCTTTCAGAAGCCACGTCTCCTTAAAAGCGCAAGAACGCATACACAGTTTGACAGGTAAGTAGGACATCAGGCCAAATGCAACGACTGGATGAATATTTATGGTCATGTGCCTTTCACAGAAGATATATATTGGTCTAAATATATTTCGACCACTTTATTCGTGGAGAGTGAAGAGACTCTCAACCAGCATAAAAATGACCAACCTTGCTTTTTAAATATGTACAAATGAGCAATATTGAAACTACCATTGAATTTCATATGAATGGTAACAAACTAATGAAAAGTTTAAATAGATACAGACGGTGGGAGGCTTGTTGTAATGCGCATTAGTTAGAGTGGAATGAATCAGAGCTCACACACAGCTTTTCTCTCGCTCACTCTGTGTTTGAGGTTATTTGTATTGGGTATATTAGTGCTGTGGTGGCACAGGTAGTGACACAGTCATAAAATGAATGCAGATTACATTAAAAAAAATCTATATTTATAGATGCACCATTTAGATTTTTATGTTCTTCATGTTCAGACATTTCAAAGCTTATTTCCACAGTGCGAAACACTCTGCTTTACAGCCTCCTCACACAGCTATAAAGGTACATACAAAATGCATATTAGTTTTAGAGTTTGTTGTTGTTGTTGAAATACTTAAAAATAGCATACCTTGCTTGGTACCTTGGATTTAACATTTTGTTTAAACAGAGATAATGTGCTCATTGTCCTACATAGTATGAAGAACAAAAATAATTTGCGCCTTTGATATAAAGAATTACAACTTAATATCAAGTTATAACTTGTAACTATCAGTAACCAGTACAGGTTTCAATATAAACTTTCTGAAATGAGTTTTCAAACCGCTCATGTTTATGACAACAGCGACACCGCGTGGAAACAATAAAGATTACAGGATAAAACAAGACGTTGACACCAATAATAATACATTTAAGACGCTATAATAGTACTGTTATACGATATAGATACAGTAGTAATGAAGAGGCACGGTCTGCTATTAATTATGTACATGTATAATGTACATAGACCTATATTGAGATTTAAAATTGAATTCCTATTACTTACAGAAAAATAATATACTTAATAACAAAATAGTAATAGACTTAATAACAAAACTGAATGTAACATTATCAAAACCACTTTTCACTGCCTATATTTGTTCATGGTGCAGCTTAGATTCTAAAACAATTAAAATAAAAACGTAATTGCCCGTTCATCTGTGCAAATTCTACATATGTAAGGTGCGTTAAAATCATAAACACATCAGTAAACACATGCCAAGTTAGTTGTACCAATCACTCTAAAAGCTGCTGCACCTGTCTGCGGTTTTATGTGTGACGCGCACGCAGGTGCCTTGCGTCACGCGCAAAGACGAAAACGCGGAAGAAGAAGCGAGAGCACATTCCACGTCACTAGAGGTGGATTTGCGCTAGCAAGCCGGGGATCCGACATGCGGATTTAACGTAAAAATTCGCCGGTTGTGATGCCACGATCATTTTTTGTTTCAGGCTCGTAGAAGTAAACGGAATAAGAGCGGGTGATCGGAGAATTCAGCTCAAGGTAAATGTTTGTGTGTTGAGCTGTACTGCGGGCAGCAGTCTATCGCTTCGCTGATTGGTTATTCAGTGTTTTCAGCGCTGTCTGTCTGTCAGAGCATCAGTGCAGATGACATGGTAGCCACATATCGTAATAAATCTGTGTTTCGCAGTAGCCGTGTCTTAAAACCTAACGAGCTGCCTACTTTAGCAGCCTTTTTGGGCATCATATGCGCGTTCCGAGTCAATTGAGCTGCGTTTGTCAAAAATAATGCATCTAGATTTGGTCTAAAGATGCAGCTTACTACGTTATGATAAACATCTAGTGTGTTGTTGTCTAGACGGCTTGAAAGTGTGGTTTAGGACAAATGAAAATGGGGTCACGTTTTACAATATGGGCCCTTATGGATTTGATTCCTTTATAATCACACCTGATAGTGTCCTATTGTATTAGTATTTCTGCTTGCTGTGTGTACTGTTTCTTCGTTATAGATTCAATGCTAGTAAAATTATCGATCTTTTATCGTGGTGATTTTAAAACAAAATAGCCCTCCTAAAATAGCCATTCACCTATACTCCCAATTACACTGACAGCATGTATGGCATCATTTATTTAACTTGCACCATAGTTTAAATAATTGTTATTGCAGTGGTAATGTCTGTAGGTGAATTATTAAAAGTAATAATAATAATAATTATTATTATAATACAAATAAGAAAAAAGTTTGAAAAAGTTTAATAGTATTTTGAATATTAAGTGAAGTTTATTTCATATCAGGTAAGATAAATACTCTAAGGTTCTGTTCTGTTCAAGGGTGTATCTGCAACTGTAACGGTGGGGTGTGTACAAGTTTTTGTTGTGTATCAGAGAACACCTTCATAATTACATTTACTGTTACAATGTGATTTTAATATGACACGTTTATGACTGTTAGTCAGCAGATAATGCTTAATGTGCCATAAATATTTGTACTCATTAAACAGTAATGCAGCCTTCCTGGGTGCTTCCCCGTCAGTCTACATCACAAAATTTGCAGTGTTTATTCAGTCATAATGCTAAAATGTACTAAATGTCTTTATTTCTGTTTGAAGAGTGTTTGCTTTGGTGCTCCATCTTAATGGGCGAATCAGGGACACGTCGCTCCACCCTGGTCTCCAGGCTTCCCATCTTCAGGCGTAGCTCGAGCAAGAGACAGGAATCGCTTCCTTCCTCGCCTTCCTCCGGTGGGGTCGGCAATGGCGTCCACACATCTTCGCCCTCCAGCACCAACTCCAGCTCCAGCAGCACAGGCAAACGGCGCAGTCTGTTCCGCACGCCGTCCCTCGGCTTCCACAACAAGAGGAACAGCGATCCCACCCAGCTCAACCTGGACAATCGCATCCAGGGGTCCGAAGCGGTCTTTCGAGATGGTTGCAATCCAAAGCGGCATTCATTTGGATTCGGAGGACACAAGAAGAAGATCCCACGCTCTCAGACGGAAGACCTTGAGAAAACCTCGACCAACCGCAGTGTGTTTATCAACTGCATCAGCTCAGGGACCAAAGAGGGAGATGATTCTGGTTTCCTCGATGATGTGAGCAGCAAGAGATCCTCCAAGCATAAGAAGCAGCTGCTGCCCAAGTCATTCTCAGCTCACCAACGATTTTCCAAGAACTCGTCCAACGTCACCAAACAGGATAAAAATCAGGATGGTGCAGAAGATCCACCTAAAACGGTAACCCCAGTTTCCTGGCCTGGAGAGTTGGCTGAGAGTTCTCTGCAGTCACCCATGATTTCTGAGGACCGTACCACAGCGATCACACCCTCAGATTTTGTTCACGTCACCGAAGACTCTGTATCAGAGGTGGATGCGCTGCCTACCCCCAGCCCGGCTGCTCCACCTGAAATCTTCAGCCAGGCTGTTTCTACCTCACAGGCGTCTTTCAATCCAGCCCAGGCGACCACAGATAAACCTATACTGCCAGATACCAGCCACACAGCCAACACACAGTGTGAGAGCACCACTGCCCATACAGAGCAAGTAACCCTGCAGACTGTCCAAGAGCTAACCCCAAAACCTGGGCCTAATCCTAACCATGAACAGTCAGAGGTCAGTGAGAATGACCAAGCTCCAGAACTGAGTGTGGACAGCAGCTCCAATCCGGCAGGCAGTGAGAGGCGGTCTAGGAATGCTGTTCTTATCCAGCAGGCTGGAAAATCATCCATCCAAAGCAGACCCGAGACTAGGCCGTGTCATTTGAGAAAGCCGCACACAGGTATTGTCAATAAAGCCAGTTACTATGTTGCTTGTGTGGATATTTGTTTGTTGTCAGAGGAACAAGTTTTGTGAGAAATGATTTGCATACCTGTTCCCTTGACATAATCAGTGACTAAGTTATAATATCTGATCTTTAAACCGGTTTCCCTTTACTAAACTTGGTAAGATTTAATCTCTAGCGAAGTACGTAAAAGAATGCCGTTGACATTAGTGTACACTAGTTATTCTTAATCTAATGTTGCTCATTTGGAATGTTTGACTTCTGACACGCCCAGATTAGTTTTCCATCACTCTGCTAACGAGCTGATGAGTTAATGTAGGTATGTTATGCCAAATTGCACATTAACCCCACTTATTAAATGGCTGCTTAGCAAGAATATTATAAATGGACATAACATTTTTAGGTTGAAAGAAGGAAGTGGAGACAGTCGAGCGAGTAACATGAAACTAGCACAGTGATTTAAGAAATCAGTAGCTGGGGGCTACAGTAAATTTTTCACTTTAATGGTCATTACACCAAAATTTTGACCACAGAGTGCTGCAGTTGATAGTTCCATAAAACATTTCCCCCACTATTGAAAGTGTTTTTGTGATTTGCTTTGGCTGGATTTTGTGACCTGTGCTTCTCCCTTCTGTGAATTATACTGTTACATCACAGAAGCTTTCACTCCAGAATGCCTGTGGTTTAGAGGTTTATAGGAAACAAACCAGGTTTCACTGTATTGAGTTTCCTGTAGTGGTGACTTGATACTGGCCTTTCTACTGTCTTTCTCTCACAGATCCTCTTGTAGGAGAAAGTGAACTCTATACTGTATGGGTGTTAATTTACAGTTATAGACTTGGGGTGATTGTTAACATTAATGTAAACAGTTTAAGCTCTTTTTATTATGTAGATTGTATCTTCGCAGTGTCAGGACGCTCGTCTGACATCACCAGTCAGACCGTTTTTATTTCCTGCTGTTATTAATGTTAGCAGCAGATTAGTTTGATTAACCAAATCAGGTTTATATTCACAACCCCTTTTGTGTTGAACTAGATGTGCTGGAAACTTGAGCCTGTGTTTGTTTTACATATTGTTCCATTTGTGAGTGTATTGTAAGCGATCTGTATTGTTTTGCATACTATGAGCAGTGTTTCTCGTGACTGTAGGTTGGGTGCTTTCGTGGAAAATTAATGATATTCTGTTTATAAACAATTGTGGCAGCAAGGTTTTGGCTTCTGTTGTGGGTTTTTCTTTATTATGCAAAATCATTTCTCAACCAGTGGGTTCCATTGCCAAAAAATAGACTTTATTATTAAAACAAACAAAGCCGAGTTGTATCTACAAGAGCAACTAACTAGTCTTGGTTGAGTTCATGCATATATATATATATATATATATATACATACATACATACATACATACATATGTTTTCTCAATGTTATTGCCCCTTCCATATGTTACTTTTAGCATGCCTACTACTGACTGGTGGTATTGTTCTTCTTTCTCTGCATATGTCAGCCTGAACATATTTAGCTCTGGTACTCTGTTACCCTTTTTTGGATTTACCACATTTTTAAACCTAGCGTACATTGCACAACTTCTTCTGTATACATTACACACCATGTAAAAGACTATAGATATTAATAGGCTGTGCCAGTTTTTACATGGCTGAGATATGCCACTCCAGTTTACCTTTGAAACTAAATAACTCTGTTCACACACATCTCATTCAGGGTGCACCACGTATACTTAAAATCTATGACATTTCCCCTCTGGGACTTTCTAAGTCCCATTTGTTGATGTTGCTCTTATTTCGTTCTGTGTTTAATTAGTTAGTAAGTTGTTAGTTATTTAAATTATGTATATTATGCAGTATCTGATTCTGCTTTCTAATTTCACACCATACTATGAGTATATATATATATATATATATATATATATATATATATAATATGACATGAAATGACATAATAGGTGATGAAAATAAAAGGAAATAAACTAAAAACAATAAAATAACAATCTACGACACTTCCAAAAATGATGGTAGCAGCACTGTATTAAAACCAAGTTATAATGCTTGCATTGCTAGTTGTTTTAACTACCTGTGTTATTCAGCTTGCAAGATTTAGTTTAAAAAAACAAGTTTCAGAATGTGTTCTGTGCAAATCTCATGCAGTGGGTAATGCCTTTGGCATTAAACTGCACAAAAGTTTCCTTTGTGTATGAATCTTTTCAACATGAACCTTATATTGTTTTTGCCCTACAGCCAAATTTATAGCTTGCATCTGTTTATGCAGCACCTACTATAGATTTTTATCAGTAAATAAAAACTGAATATTAAAGAACGTAGGCCTGGCAACCACATGGTTTCCATTTTTATTTTTCCCACTCTATTTGAATATTGTTTTTCATAAACCTCCATGTTCACAGTTCATAATATATGTGACTTTGAAGCTGTTCATCAGTACATTGTTTTTAGTACTTTCATTAACACTATAATACCTTTAATCAAAAATATTATCAAACATCATTATATGACACTTAACAGCTCATGCGATAATGTATGTTTACAAATTTCATAAAACGTGTGCACATATATTGTCATATATTTTAGCCAGGCTATTTAAACACATTAAGAGAATTAGTTAGATGATGTGTAGTAATAATGATTTATTAATGAAAGCTGTAATAAATTGTTGTATAAAATAAAATTGGCACTTTTATTTGATATATACACATACACGCATGCATATATACACATTTATATACAGTACTAGTGATCCATCCAAGCCTGCAGGTAAAGTACTGAATGTTGAGCCCTGTGTTTTGTCCTTCACAGTGTCCATGTGCAGCAGTGTGAGCCCCTACCATGAGGTGATGCGCATGGAGAGACGTCTGCGGTCGGCTTCTGAGGGTGCCGGAGGACCCAGACTTCATCTTAGCCTCAGGGATCCTCACTGCATGGAGCCCAACATTTTATCCAAGCAGAGAACCAGCTCCTCATCTTCCAAACTGGGAAGCCTGGTAGGTGGGAGGGGGTCCATTGATGACATTTAACTCTTCAGTGCCTGATCAATAGTTTGATGTGGTATTTTTAAGCTGGAAAGATGAGTAAAGTTATGCAAGGTGTGTATGCAGAGGAAACCAGAGTTGACATTTGAGGTTTGCAACCACACGAAACAAAATATTATCAAAATTTAATCCCACGTACATTTTAAATTGGTGCTTCTCAAGATCATTTTAGTAAATCAGTGTTTGCAGTTCTTTGCTTAATCAACACACGCAGCTGACTTTGAAAATCTCTGGTGTAGATTTAGTTTAGTCTCATGCTGTGGCCTCTGAGGGATTAAATTACCACCCAGAGATATAATCACAGTGCTTAATTAAATAGACAAATCCTCCAACACCATTTTACCCAGTGGGTCAACAGGGCCAGTTTCAGTTGGTCAGGTTCCTTCTGCTATTTTCTGTTGCCTGTACATTTTTTATGAAGAATATTCACCCTCCTGGACTTCTGCGTATTGTGCTGTTTCATAGCATTGAATCAAATAAGGTGGACTTCACTTTTTGCCACATAGACTTCCCTGTCTGTCATTGGTTGGAAAACAGATTGTTCCCACTTACGTCATTGGATGAGCACATTGTAGCTGTTTTGGATTGTAAATAACCTTCTGGAAAATGTACTCATAAAGTGTCAACACTTGGTTTCAATCTATAATGTCAAACAATTGTTTACTTTGGCAGGCTCCAATGACGTTATAAAGCATTTCCTTTGTTTCTGAATGATATTGCCTGCACCTGCACAGCTTGAGACCAAAGTAATAGCTCCTATTTTCCACCATAGAGAGGGAAGCCACCACATCCTGTGTTATTGTTCTTTAATGACTGCAAAAATGCCAAGGCTAATTTATCACCAAATCATGTGCTGTCCAACATTTGTGAGTGAAGTTTACTGTAACCGTGTCTGTAGGCTGACCTGGGCCTTTACATTCACATTATTGTGTTTGGCAGTTATTCTTGGAAGAAGTTGTTTCCTCAGGGCAGCATGTCTGATTGAGGGTTTGTCAGCAGAAGTAGGAAATCATAAGAAACCCACTCTGCAGCATGTTTAAGGCGACACATGGCCTGTTGTGGCTTTGTGGGGATCCTGGTATTTTCGATGGCGTGCCTCATACGGATGAGATGAGTGAGCCCACATTCTAATTGAGGGATGAAAGGGATTTGGGGGAAAATCCTCTCCTACTTGATCAAATCCTTTTTGTAGGCAGTACAATCATTTTGCAGGCAACTCCAGTCAAAGTTCAGAAACAGGGCAGCGATAGTGTGAACAGTAATTTTCAGACCCGGATATGCAGTCACACAGATGGTGGATTTACACAGGTTTGTAAATTATATCTGGTGAACGTTTTTGACCATGTGCAGTAAAAGAACAGTGAATCAGATTGAAACCAAATCACAAATCTGATTCACAAATGCATCTCACAACACAGTAATATGTGGATTTATTGTGCACACTTTTTCTGCTACTGTAAAATGGCAGAGACAATTTTATTGTGTGATGTTTTAACAATCTTCTTTTAGGTAGATTTTTTAAGATGATCTCAAAAGAACGTCACTGCTGATGTACTTACAAAATATCTCTTTGGGTTTAGCTATTTTTGTAGTATATAGAATTGCTGCTTGACTGTATAAACACAAAGACAGCAGGAAACGGGAAGTGTTCAATTGTCAGAAGAGAATTTGTAGTCGTGTTTACTGCCCTCAGTGGGAAGCATGCCATTTGGCGGTTTCTGTCTTCCTCAAACATCAACATTTGAAGAACAGCTGTAGTTTCCCATTTCTCTAATGTTTGGCCAACATTCTTGTAAACCATCTAAATGTGGTCGTCTGGCTTTGCCTTTGTTAGCTTAATTTGCATAAGGATGTTTGATGCAGCGTAATTGTTTTTAGCTTGCAATCAACCTTTATATTGTTTGAGCAGAAGGCTTCGGTTTTGCTGATGAATGAGACATTTGGCAGGAGTCGAGGCTGGTTAACTGAACCTATAGACCGCTTGTGCTTCATTTATGAGAGAGCTTTCTTATTGAATCAGATTTCATTGTGCTCAGTGTTTTGTGATGGCACAGTGTTTAGACCTGAAAAAAGGCATTTGTAATGAGGCATTACTGTTAATTCATTGTGTAATTGATATTGTGTGCACATTTATTGCAGGGCTGCACAAACCAGCTGCACCGCTGATGCAAACGCTTTATAAAACCAGTTCCATACTTTCATGCATTGCTGAAAGGTTTGGTCGCGTCTGCTGTATATGGTATTAGGTTTTATTATGTAATGGCCCCAAAATGTATTTGGACACACTTTAATGTGTATGTCATCGCATTAAATAACAAAATGTCAAACCACATGCCGTTTGTTTTAAGGGAATATATCGCAGGCAAGCCATTTGGCAAAAAGTGATTGAAGATCACTAGATATTTTAATATTAAGAGAAAAAGTCTTGTGATAAATTTTGGTTGTCAGACTGATAAGTGGGATGTGTCTGGAGTTAATGTGATAAACTACACCCGTTGTTGCTCTGCTAGGACACTGGTGTGAACTTGAGGGAAACTCTTTAAATTACCTTTTAAATGAGTTCAAACTCTGAGTCTGTCAGTATCTTATGAGACGTTTTTAAGTATGAAGGTCCGTTATGAGGAAACTGGTTTCAGAAAGGCCTACAAGACAGCGTAACAGCACGCGTGATGATCCTGAACCAATTCAAATTAGCTTTATTGATAACCATGTGAATATTTAATGACTTCAGTGCTCATTTCTCTGGTATTCCTTTGCTGGATTTTACAACAGTGGGCTGCCATCACATTAAGCCAATGGAACACAGGTGCATATGTACATCTATCTCTGCAGATGTGTTTTCTACCCTTAGTGTACGTCTTTGGTAGCAGTGCATAATGATTTTGAATGGCTCATGTCTTAACAGATTAGGCGTTAGCGTATTATGTAAGAGTTCCTCCTGAAATAGACCATTTATGCGTGTTTGTTTTCTTATAATTGTACATTTTAAGCGCTTTGTGAAATACCAAGGGAGACACGCTGTTTACAACGTTGCCATTGAAGTATTGTGACCTTTTTGACAAGGGCTGCAGGATATTGCATTAATGAGAAAAGCGTGTTGTCTTTCAGCCGCGACATGAAAAGATCAGGAAAATCAATCTGAACGTCAGGACACAGAGAGTGAGTCACACTGAATGTCAGCTCTTTGTCACCTCCTTGATCCCTCGGAAATGATCATCAGAGAAAAAAAGACAATCATCTCATCATTTTCTGTTTTTTAAACATCATTAACAAGCAGCTGCAGGTTTTGTCCTCTGGGGTCCCGCTGTCAAGATACGTGTCTGTGGATAGTAACCAGATTGATTGAGTCCATTAACTTGATTACGCGTGAACACAACCTCTCTTTGGATATTTATGTTTACAAGGACATTTATGAATGAATTTGTACATGACACTGTTCTTCTTTAATTTATTTAAATAAGGTATCTGAACAGTTATGAATAAGGCCTTGTACTTCATCAATATTATGGTCTTAATAAGATCATTATGGTAGTGATGCATTATGTTCATTTTGTCATTTGGCATTGTAATAATTCAAAGAGGAAAAGGCCACACGGTTTCATGTCCATAGAGTCTTAATTAGAAGCCCAGTGACCCTTTAATTTCTAGCAAAGTCAAGGCACTTTTCTCCTCTGATACACCACCCAGAATCCTGCTCTGTCCTGCTTAATTAGCCACAGAGTTTCTCTCTTCAACTTTAATGGGACATAATAGCTACTCTTTTGCCTTTTTGTTTATTACTTGCACTTTTAAATAAGATTATTCTCAATTTTATATGAAAATGTCTTGTGTACTAGAATACACTAGCTTGCTTTATTATTGTTATTATTTAGAAACTTTAAATCTTAGAAGCTCTTCATATTGGACACAAGATGGCAGTGTGACACTATGAAAACCACAAGCTCTGTGGAACTCTTGGTTTGAGCGACATCCAGATTTCCTGCTTTTCGAATATGCTGTGGATTTTTTAGCACTGTTGGGTTGGATGAGAAAAAAGGTTACTGTGGAGACGACATCTTTGAATGAAATTAAATCTGCTTTTGTCTTCTTGGTTTAACAAAGAAGCAGTGAAACACAGCTGGAGGTTTAGGCTGAATTTAATCATTTAGTCATTAGTATCTGGGGAAAAGTACTTTAAAACGGAATCTAAAATTGACAAATTAGTAAAATGAAATATTTAAAGGGTTATTTCACCCCACAATGGAAATTGTGACTTTCCTTCTGCTATAAAATGCAAAACAAGGGACTAAATAATGACAAAAAGAATTCTGTCTGAACTGTCCAACAACCTCAGTTGACCTCTGCGTGATAAATGTTTTTTTTTATTTTCTTCGCAGGATGTTTTGAATAATCTTGGCTCCTCTGAGCTGGATGAAGATGACCTGATGTTAGATCTTGACCTCTCCGATGACCAGCGACCTCACCACGGTATGTTTGTTACCAGAGCAGCGTTGCTGTTTCTATTTACCTCACGCTCTCCCACATGCATTATGACATTTGTCCCTCATTCATATTCATGCCATTTAGACTCTGAATATCCTGTTGCAGTAATTACACGTTCTTGTAATGGCTGAATGGCTTGAAGGAATGATTTGCTCTGTAGATAGAAAAAGATGAGACCTACTTTTCCTCTCTTTAGCTCAAGAGGACTTAGGCAACCTTTTAGATTTTAATACCTTGTAAAATATTACACCACAAAGTTATGCACACATGCAGTTGAACAGATTAGACTTGCAGTCATGGTAATTTTTCCCAGCATTCAACTCTTTCAGGAGGTGTTACATCACCCTGGGCACACTATACGTTAACTTGCACCAAAGGTGACGTCTCTAGATAGATAAACACTGTTGATTTCATTGCTGATATTTGCTCAAGCAGTTTCATTGCATGAGAAGTAAATATCATAGTGTCTGTGCTTGAAGTTATTCAATGATTCTAATATGAATTTCCCACATAAAAAGTTGTTCTTAACTGTTTTGCATTGTGTCAAAGTTCTGATGTTAGACCTGACTGTGTGCAGCAGTAAATTGTAAATGTCTTTAAAGTCAAACAGAAAAATTATTCATTTTTAATTACATTAAAGTATTTTCATATTGTTCGGCCTGTTCAATTCAGGTAATTAGTATGGTTTCCTTGTGTCGGCAGCCAGCAATTAGCTACAAAAAAGGAATTATGGTCAGCACGCCATCATGTCACTTATAAAACACCTAATTATGTGGAAGCATTAAATTCTTATTTCAAAGGGAATGAGGAGAGTGAAGCTTGACTTTCTGTGATAAGTTGGCATTTTTCAGATGACTGAGGTCCCTGTGGTTTGTTTACTCTCGCAGCTTCACGGGAGAACTCCAGTCAATCCCTTGCATCATGTCTAAACCTGTTGCCCTCCCCGCTGGAGGCCCCCATAGAGCGGACCCCTGGAAGAGAGCCCAGGGAGCCCCCCCACAGGTACTTTAGCCTCTTGTCAGCTTCTCTTTGAACCTCTCAATTTCACAGACACACTGCAACATGAGTGTTTTGGCAGGGAGCAAAATACAACATACCTCCCTTAATGACCTGGTAATGATGTGTACTTGCAACATCTAGCACTACAGTACGTGTTGCTTATTTTCACAGTTACAGCAGAAATATAACACTTTATAGCATAATATTTGTTTACAAAAAAAATATATTTATTAATATACATAGTTACAGTTTTATTTGATATACGAACATTTACAAAAATTAATTAGGTTTTTGTTTGCAATATTTGCTTGAAATTATAGTTCTGTACTGTAACTGCACGACAGCTATGATTTCAAAAACTATAGAACATATAGACATAAAACATATAATTTGCTGGTGATGGTATGTGGTGCAAAGCATTGGTGATTTATGTAGATCAAGGATTCTCATCAAACCATGATTATTGTTGACTGCTAGAATGAACAGAAGTGTCTTGATGTGGTCATTTCAGTAATAGGAAAGAATGAGTAAGAACTGCAGTGTCGGAAAGTTATTAAATTCATAATTGCCGTCAGTCGGCTCTTTTATCACACATTGTTTCCACTTCCTATGGTTCGTTCTTAAATGTAATTAGATCTGTAATTTTCAATGAGTTCTTTGTAGTTTTTGGCAGAAGTTGGTGTCACTGTTGGGTAATTTTGCACACCAGATGCCTCTCAGTTACTTCACAATAGACTTTGCTGTAGTTCCCCTGAGTTCAGATCTTTAATGGATAACAAGCATGCACCTTGCCTGCTTCATGAGCCTGCCAGTGAAGATAATTATATACAATCGATTCATGATCATTTGCTTCTCTTTATGCGAGATATTGCGTTGGGGGTTGGAAACCTTAGGCATGCATGTTAGCATTGGCACGTGGAGGGGTACTCGCTGACATGCGAGTGAAAGAGATTATTTAATGAGAAGTATTTAATGTATTTAGATGTTACTTTTGAAATGTTAAAGCATAAATGTCAGTCTACCTTCTGCATTAATCGTTCATCTTCCTCACACAGCCTGTTTTCTCCGCTATAAGTTATGAGCTGTATGAGAACTTAAGAACCCAATACAGTACAAACGTGATGAAATGAGCCGAGCAGCGAGGTGCAGTTTGGTCTGCTCAGAATAAAACTTTATGTAAAAGAGGAATATGACGAAAACGAAGCGCATGTTTTTCATAGAATTAGCTATTTTTAAAAAGAAAAACATGCTGGAAACGTATCTTGTGTTATTTACATTTCAAATGCAGAAAAATATGAAAGTTATTTATGATTTCACCAGCAAGTTGAATAACAGATGCTAAAAGAGGTCTGCAATGAAAATTAAGCATGTTAAACTATTTTGTATGTAGAGTGTTTACACTCAGCAGTGACATATTCACATTGACATCCTGTCAATCAGATCACTGTGATGGTGATGCCAGCCTGTGATAGTGGGCGGGGTTTATGTGGTGCCAGCCTGTGATTGCAGATATGATGACTGCTTTGCGTTTAGAACGCACTGATATCCGATCACAATGTGCCCATGACTAACTCTGCATCAGGGCATATTCCAATCACAAGGGCGTTCACACTCATCTTTTATTGGGGCGAGATCCAGATTAAGATTTGTATTTATTGCACGACTTTAAGCAGAAGCATGGTTTAGCCTCTTTACACTGAGGAAAATAAACCTCATTTATGAATAAACCAGATTTGAATCATTTTGATTAAATGAGTTCACGGACTAGCAAGTAACAAACAGCCTCCGGATGCAAACTGGCTTGCTAAAAAACATAACCATGATGGTGTTGACATGAGATTATCTTAATTTGTGTTCTCAGTGGATGGACGTCCTACTTCCTCCAATGTTTTCAGCTTGTTTCCTAAACTATCAAACTTTCTCTAATGCATTGACATAAGCATCGACTGCGCGGGCAGTTTGTGTGATTTGATGCTCTCTCACAAGCTCAGGCTGAAACTCGACTAACTGGCAGTTTCATCCTTTGCATAATCATTTCAAAACCAGAGTCATTTCAAACCAGCTGAATCCCATGTGGACGCAGAGCAAATTATATTACCATGGAAATTAGCCTAGAAAATTGAATACATTTTCTGACCTTATAATTATTTGTACAATTTAGAACATAGCCTAAAATAGTTGTACAGAATGTATCATTTGGTATGCTAATGCTCTGCTACATATTAACGTCAAGTAAAAAAGGCTTAATGTTGTTTTTTGCACAAACAGAAGGTTTAACATTTAAAAGCAACAATGCAGTGGCAACACAGGGCGATAGTACATTGTATAAAGGTTATGAAAATTACATTTCCAAAACCTATCTTGGGATATGACATTTTATTGTGTATATGAGCTACCGATCGCCTCATAAAAGTCATGCTGTTTCCAGAACACGTATTTTCGCCTTGTCAGCAGGTAGTGATTGAATGACCTTGTCTTCATACCTTTGACATAGTTTTGAATGAGATTTCTAACTGAGCAGCCCTACGAGTTCATTTTATTTTTGGTTACTGTTGTACGTACTGCTGAATTTATTGGTTTTCAGGACTCTGTCTTCATTACAGCAGCACAATATATCGAAATTATCAAAATATTGCAAATATCCATATCAGAATAATTTGCAATAACTGAATGATTTTAGTCCCTCTAGTGCAGTGCAAATAGAGAGATTGTTTCCCAGAAAGAATTTAAAACATGTATGCTGGTTATACAAGTTTCATTTAAATACATTTTAATGTAATTTTAAATTAATTTAACAATATTAAAGCATTATCAAACTGCACATCGTATATTGTGTTATTTAGCAGCTTATCGCAAATTACACTTTTCTTCAATATCATTTAGGCCTGCAAGTCATACTATGCTAATGTAACCTAGCAATTTGACAGGTTTATATTTATTTAATTATGTTTAGCCATGCTATTGAAAGTGTGTTGATTAGCTTATTAACTAAAGTAATTATTTATTAGCATTTAAAGGAGACATTCTCAAGAAAATAAAACTATTTAAACTTGTGATGTGTTGATGTTTTCATATCCACATGGGAAATGAGATTTGAAAGGTTTAGTAGAGAGGAAGATCGGCAAGTAATGACTTTAATTTCGCTGTTTTCCTGAAATAAAGCACTTATATGGCTTTCGAACAAACTATTTCTTTTAAAAAAGCGCTTTAATCTTAGCAGGTGAAATAATTCACCTCGCTTTGTAAAATAATGAAGCTCAGAAAAGTAAAGTAATTGGTTTTCTCCTCATAATTGTGAAATTCATCACTGACAGGACCAGTGGGAAGTGACTTCAGATACATGGGATTGCGGTATAGTGTCATTATGGTGGAGACCTGTCAGCTAGTATAGATGTCTTTAATGGACACAGGCTGAGAGGCCTGTTTTCTGCTGTGAGTCTGCTCAGCTAGCGTTGAAGATGCTCTGTTTGATTGGCTATAATCCGCCACCCTGACTAAGTGACAAGATATATTATCCCAAGGCAAAATCCAGGCTGTTGGTGTGGAAAACGCATCAACCATCAACGAGACTGATGCATCGAAGCTCCGTGTTGTGTTTCTCTTGTTTGGTGATGCACCCCTTTCCCGTTATACAACTCTGAAGAAAGGCAGAAGGAAGAAGAAAGATGTATGGATAAAGCTATACGAAGAGCTCAGGAAAAAGACTCATTCTGTCTTAGCTGTGCTGCTCAAGGGCTGAAACCGAATATAGAGGCTTTTGATTGATTTTCTGTTATAAAGCTTGCACGAAAAAGACAGTTTATAGTTCAGAGTTAGAGAAAACTGAAATCCACAACCATATCAATGGGTGATAAGTTTTTCTCCTTGCTATTTTGTTAGTAAAGATTCAACCTTTTACAAGTCTTTACTGCACTTAACTTGATTTAATATAATTATACTACAGTGTGATATAGCAAGCAGGGGAAAAAAAAACAATTTGTCCTTTTCATTTTGTTTCCTTTGGTGGTAATATCTGTCCTTTAAAAAATTATTAAAACTTCAGATATTAAATATATACTCACATGAGGTGAAGATAAAGATGTTTGTTCTATATCAAGCCCCTCTCATGGGCTGCCATGTTGATGTTCATGTTGCACCAAGCACAATGTTTTAAATTCAGCCAAGTTACTAAAATATTAAACAACAATAGCAATAATAATGTTAGTTTTAGGTAGAAATTTTCCAGTGCGCAAGACACTTTGCATAAAAATTTAAATAATGCAAAATAAAACAAACAAGCCAGATTTATAACACATAGTGAGAGAAATAAGACGATTCATAAATAGAGATGGTTTTTGGTACCAATTAGGATAGGCACCTTTCAGCCAAACCTTTGAGGCTTTGATGCATCCAGGCAAAAAGGTGTCAGTGTAAAGTCTAAGAGCACCAGGCCAAGAATAACTCGGCACAACACAAACAAAAACTTGTGTGATTTATTTTTTTATTTTATTTTTTTTAATTCCAAAAGCCTAAATGGTCACAAGCTGTGAGTCTCAGCGTTTCAGGGCTGTCTCCTCTCTCTCTCCTTTCTCTCTCTCTCTCTCTGTCTCCTCTCTCTCTCTCTCTCTCTCTCTCTCATTCCCATGTCCTTCAGGAGCAGGTTTGTTGCAGCAGGGGGCAGAATCCCCGGCTCTCCGTAAGCTGTAGTTCTCTACAACAGAAGGCTGCGTGTCTGGCCTTGTGCTACTTTAGTCTCCTTATTAAACTCTGTCAAGGTGATTCCAAGAGAGAGAGCAGGATCTTCAAGAACACTCAGATGTGATGATGTCTGAGCATAACTAATTACTGTGAACCAGTCAGATGGTGCTTTTTTTTTTGTTAAAGTGTGGAGTTGGGGGTGTGAATATTCCTAACCTTTGATCACTCTCTTAGTGCGGCATCATGTTGATTTCTCCTGTAGTCAGTGCATGCGTGTGAGATCCAGCTCGGGGGAAGTCTCCAGGGTGTCTGGCTGAGTCACAGCGACAAAATCCATTGTTGTCATGCACAGCAAGGAAGCCTGTCACATCACTGATTGGACACACTGCCGTCGTGTCGGAGGCCGACCGCCTTCTCGACTAATGTGCGTCCACGGGCTGTGAAATGTTGGAGGAAGACTCGAAACACAAACAGTAGTTAGTCACAAATGGAAAATGGGTTCTTGCGAGTTCTTTGTTATATAACGTGTTGACTTCTTGTATTAAAATAATTTTCCTCCACAGAATAAGCAGTTACCTTTAAATAAAAAAACGAATAAAAAGCCACGACTTAACCGAGAAAGCTTCAAACGTCAACCACTAAAAGAAGACATCAATATTTAATGGCTACGTTTAATATATTCGTAACATAAATATATCCGTGCACTTTTCAGATTTTACACTGACCCCAGACGTTTAAGACTGCTGAAACAAATGACTTATCCGCATAAATATTTGATCAGGCAAACAAACCTCTTTTAAAAGCACTGCCATCATGACATCAACACTGCTATTCTTTCTGACATCATGACTTCATGCCCTACAAAATTAAAGCACAGATAAGCCAAAAGCGATGACACGTGATGAGTGGAATCAACACATTTAAACATTTCAGATGTTTAGGGTTGAAGAGTTGAGAAACAAACAAACAAACAGAGATGATGTCATTGGGGATGTCGCTGATCCTGGCCTGAAGCTAGTCATTGTAATAAAATGAGTCAAAATGCAAAAATGAGCTTGAGGAAGATGGTTGATGACAGCGTGGAAAATTGCTAAATGCCACCAATTCTGCCAGAAACGCTTACATTCATGGCAACTAAGCAATTTGTTGCAGTCTGTTAAGGTTATGTAAAAATATATTGCTTGGTTAAACAACACGGCCAGTGGCCATCACAAAAGAACTAAGCACATAAGAACAATAGTGTCAAGTATTTGACTCAATGTCCCATTTGCAAAGCATCTGCAGAGCAATACAGATGCATTTAGTAATAATGAAACTGCAAATTTATTTTATACCACCTTCACTTATTGTTCTTTTGTCGTAATCATAGTGAAAGATCTGTCTGTCTGTCTGTCTACATATCTATACATACACGTTCTGCATTTATAAAACTGCATCTGAACACAGAACACATCAGAATGCAAGAACTCAATGCAAATCTTCATTAATTAAAATCAGGGTAAGTTAATTGTCTATGTGCAGAGATGTTTCACCGCTGGTCATTAGTCCTCCTCGGGTCTTCTCATTAACGGCAGTTAATGATGGTTTTTCTCTCACAGTGATATTTCACACCTGTTGAGCTCGGATGATAATTGAATTTTGCCTTACCAAGACTGCAAATTACTTTGCTTTTGTTGAACGTCCCTCTCTTGATTTGATTTATATATAGGATATACTGTCTTGCAGAAATTCTGTCTATTATTTAGAAAGCACACAGACATACGGTCAGTCAGCTCCGATGTGAGTCTGTGTGTGTATTTCAACAGGTGAAGAGGAATAGTGTCTCTCCATATCGCTCTCTTCCTCGTTTGTCTTTTGCGGCAGGTGAAATGGCTACAATTAGTTTTTCTGTCTCTTTTTCAACAGCAGTTAGTTATTGGCTGATATTTGTGATAGCTCTGATATCTTCTAATGCGTTATTTCTCAAACCTAACTCCATTTACTGCAGCCTAAACTTCTGACTTTATAACAAAATTCCACTTGTATATTCTATAGTCAGAGTTATATAATGGATAGTTCTTTATGCTGATTGGTCAGTAGCTATGGGTTATTTATAAAGCACACATTATATTTTTTTATTGTTTAAAACAGTCATATATACAAATTGTCTGTGACAACCTGTGAACTGTCACATCCGCTCTGTCCTCAATATTTGTTTTTGTTTAAAACAAGTTCTCCAATTGTTCTGCACAATGCACATACCAATGTAAGCCAAGAATGCTTACAGGAAAATAGCAAATAAAAATCTCCACAGAAAAGGGCAGAGGTTATCGAATCCCCTCTGTTACAATAATAACTTTACATGAAAGGAAAGAGAGCATTTCTCTGATCTTGCTCCTGGAAGCCAAGCTTTCAAAACACGTATTATATTCTGATGACTGTCCAACAGCAATGGGTAACGGTGAAACATGGGCAGAACTCATCTCCTCTTGCAGAGTTAATATGTAATTAAAGAACAAAGGGCCAGTTTTACCTAATGTTAATGATGACGCTAATAGCCTGATGAGAAGATGTTGCTAATAGCTGTAATACAGAATGTCCACTCACCTGAGAGAGTCTTTTACATCTGACAGATGCCAATACGGAGCTCCAGCGTTTTGCCTCTCAACAACCTTAAATACTACACAGCCTCTAGATGAGAGCCCGCGCAGGGGGGCCGTCAGACTGCTAAGTGGAGGTCATATGCATAAAAGACCCAAACTAGATGACAGCATCATACTCTGATAATGGCCAGATACAAGGTGATAATG
Organism: Botia almorhae; assembly: GCA_036877575.1. Classification (NCBI taxonomy): domain Eukaryota; kingdom Metazoa; phylum Chordata; class Actinopteri; order Cypriniformes; family Botiidae; genus Botia; species Botia almorhae. The sequence goes on along the minus strand of JAZGTJ010002232.1, from coordinate 16,188 downwards.
GATGTTCTGTGGTGGGGTGATGCAGGTGGCTTGATGATTAAAGTGGAGGACAGTATGTAGGTGTTAGTCTTGGTGTAAATGTTGAGACAAAGCTGCAACAGAGGCACGATATAAAGGCCCTGAGGTCAGCAGCTTTTAGATGCATTGTGAGGCAAGAACGTTTCCAAAGACTTGATTAAAAACACTCGTGCGTTTTCTATGGGTAAATGAACTGTGTGGTGGTGTCATAAATAATACATGGGTTCTGTTCTAAAACCTAGTAAGCTGCCTAAGTAGACAGCAATTTAAGGCACCGCAGACTCGCTTCTGATGCAAAGGCTGTTTTAAAATGTTGCATATATGTGAAACAATTCTATGAAGATACCTCGCATGTATTCTTTGTGGAAAGGCAATCCCATAATGCATGGTGTTACAATGTGCACAGTAAGATAACCCATTCAGGTTGGTGTGCTAAATATAAATTTTAACCTAAAATAGTAAGTCATATAAATAGTTAAATAGTTATATAACATAAGCTTCATTAAAATAGACATTGTGACCCAATATTTATGTGCTTTGCAATTTTATTCCTTAGTATTGCACTGAAATTATTGCAGCTTTAAATTACTATAGTTTTAACGTTTTGAACCTGAGTGGTAATTTAGATAATAAAGTGTTTGATGTTATTGCAGCTTAATATTCATTTTCATTTTTGCCTTAATTAAGGCAAAGGTTATTCATTCAGTCCCCTCAGTTGTAAGCTCTATGGCTGTGTAATGCTATCAGAACACTGCTATATCTGATTGGACAGGCCAAGTAGTCCAACACAACCCCGTTAGGCCAAGCAATGACGTGAATTTGGGGAGGGAATATCTGTTCACTATTTTTGCAATTCCATTTCATGTTGCTAGAGGCCCTGAAAATGCACACTTCACCTTTAGGTATCATTATGGAGACCAATGACATCACTTGTTAAATTTAATCAAAGAAACGCTGAAAAACAAAGTTGTGATTGATGCTTGAATCCAGATAATTACCCGATTTATGGCGTCTCTGCCAAGTAAATAACATCTTAAACATTTTCAGACAAAACAACAACACTGATAGTTCTGTTTATAGGAGACCGCATTAAACACCAGGTGTGTGTGTTTTTAATGTGTCTGAGAATTGCTCGAGAGTGGCAACATCGTGTTCTTTTTTTCTGGCTAATGTTTCAAAATGGTGTTAAATGCCTGAGGCATCCGAGCTAAAGGAAATCTCCTTGTCGCTAGAGTTGTTAAGGCACAATTTACGCTCTCTACTGCATTTCTCAGTCTGATTTCCTTTTTAAGTCGTAATATTGTGTTTTCATACTTGTACTTTGGTAATTCATCTGTGCAACGATCGATTTGTCATGCCACGCATCAGTTGACTCATTGTCACAGGAGACTACATTAGAAAAATGCGTTACGCGTCGTAGTCGGTTCTTGCAGGCAGAAAGTACAGATGAAGCAAGACTTCACTGCTGGCTTTCTGCTCATACATTGAGTTTTACAAGCTCTAATACTTTAATGAGTATTCGTTGACTAAGCACATCTTTTTCTTATGCCAAGTCTCGGAGCTTCTTGAATAAGTTATGATCCAACCATTTATGAAATCTTTTGTTAAATTGCGGTTGAGAAACAATTGGATGTTTCTTTCAGAATGGATAGTGAGGGTCTGGTTTGGCTGGTTAACACAGTCTCCCTGATAGTCATAATCATATTTGTCTATTTCACAAATATTTCATTGTATCATAGTAGATATTTAACCAGTGGTTTTGGGAGGCTCTTAAAATTTCATACACTTGTTTTTTCTCTATTCTGCTTTTCCATAACAGCTTGTGATAACGGCTGTTAAAGATAGGCCTGACACTGTGTGGTCATATCATCCAATCGGCGTTGTCATGATGTCATTTTCCTGCGCCTCCAGAGTGATGTCACATGGCATTTACATCAAAACTGCTCATCTGCTGAATTGAGCACCCACCAACAAAGTTAGCAGATTTCAAATCGCCTACTTCCCGGGGGGTCCCGTGATGTCCAAGAAACTGCCATTGAGATGAAGGGGTAACTTTCTCCAGGTATTATGGACCAGTCGATGGCATAGATTGAGGAACAAGAGAGCATATCCTCATTTCTCATAGAGATGTTTCAGAAGGTGTGTATGTGTGATAATAATTGACAGGTTTGGAAAGCTTGATACCTGACATGAAGCAGCAACATGAAATTTCACTTTCTTGCAGCTCCAAGGACACTCACCACAAAAGGCCCAGAAATAAACAATAGTAATAAAAAACCACAACAAATAAACAAGTGTTTACAGACCGGCTCGTTTTCACTGTGTAACTGTGTAGTTTACTCGTTGGAGAGGTTACCAGGAATCGAATGTGTAATTCTAATCGAAAACTCTTGAGGTTTCTTTTGATCTTCTGTTATTGTTGTAGTTTTGAAAAGCATAAATACTTAATTATTGTTGAGGTGCTCTGATTCGATTCGAAGCTCAGAAGCATATAAAGACGAAAGCGAAGCTCGAATGTAATCCTTTTTGAGCAGAATCAAAGTGTCATAATTAACAAGAAGACTCCCTGTGTGTTTTGTGTGAAGCTGTCAATAAGAGATTTCTATCGGTCCAAATACCCTGCGCTTCCTTTGAAGATTATCTTTGATGTAAGGTATAGATGGGGTTTTTTTGTTCTTCCAGGAATGACGAATTAATGTCTTGAGGAACATATTGCCTTACCCTTGGGAGTTAAGTCTTTGATTTTGTGATCAGGGATGTTTTCTCTCCCCATATCCTGATATAGATCCCCTATAGAAACTAAGTGTCATTCCCTGAAAATCGAAGCCAGTTGGATAAAGTAATGTTTTGTAACCTCTTAACAGCCTAATTGTGTGAATATATATATAGATTAGTATCCACTTACACCAAATGAAAGGCCTTGATGAAGCGGGTATGACTATCTTCTGAAGGGTCCCTCGAGTGTCTTTTCTCCACGGCAAAACTTTGCCTTTCTGTCTGTGTCGAGATGCTCTTCTAATCAGGTTTAATTTGATCTCAATCTCTTCATGAATGATTGAACTCTTCATTTGCACAGATATCTGCATGTAATGAAAAGACCGAAATTATGTTACTTATCTTTACAATTAGGGATTTAAGGAGAATTGATTTTCTCCCGAAATTGATATTGTTATTGCATTAAATGCAATTATGGTACATTGTATCGCATTGAATGCAAACCCCTGCAATATATGTTAGCGGTCCATTTTTCTGTGAGTCCTCTGGTATTACGAGTCCCCAAAACGCAGTTAGCAATCGTTCAACCCATTTTTCGCTCACAATGTTGCCATCTTTTGATCCTTCCAGGGAGCAGCGGCCGATGTCACTCTGCCTATCCCGCGACGATGAACCTGTGGCAGGCCTGGAAGCGCTGCCGCTTAGACTGATGCAGCAGGACTGCACAGCGGTGAAGACTCTGCTGCTGCGTCTGCGCAGGACCCTGCAGGAGGTAATGTTTCACTCTTACAACTGATTCAGGAAGCTGTTGTGGCCTCATCATGTGGACATTAGAACAGGTGGAGGTGCTTTCCATGCCCAACCAGATTCATATCTCATTCAGGTTAAAAAACAGAAAGGTAACAGATTAAACGAGTCTGATTCAGTTAGGACAAACCTCTGTTAGAGTACACACCATATTTATTGTGACAAATGAAAAATTAGGGCTAGAAACTGTTTGCTTAGTATGTTTGTATCGTTGTGTACCTAGGCGTTCACGGATCAGTCAACGAAAAAACAAAGATAGTATGAAATTATTTTAAAAATCTATAATGCAAAATATATTTTGGGATTTTTTTTCCAGAAACATTTTTAATTATGTTGGTTAAAATTTTATTTCTCAAATCCTGGTAGCAATAGTTAGATAAGAGGTCTAAATATATAAATAGAAAAATATATCTGGTGCAGGAAGGATGCAGGGCCATAAACTTATTTGTCCAATTAATGCATTTGGTCCGAATGCAATGATAGGATGTCATACTTGCCTGTCAATCTATGCATACGTTGATGTGTTTTGGAGGAGGCGTGGCTTTGGAGGGAGGGTAGGATCAAAGCTAGCCTTCTATTTATGAAATTGTCCACCCTACCTTTGATATATAAATATAGCATTGACAGTGTTTTAGGTTTATGCTATTGTAGTAGTATTGAATTTTATTGAATTCACCCCAAAGGGACCATAATTACTTACAAAAACATCTTGGATTCATCCTACACTGGTGAAAATAGTGACGCTCACCCAGCTGTATTTATTGATCAGAAAGACCTCGCTCGCGATCCACATCACTCCAAGCAGTAGTTGTATGTGGTCCACCACAATAACAGTCACTTCCCTCAGTGAAGGTGTAGAGAACAGCTCACAACAGAGGAACATGAATATTAAAGAGGAAGTTCTTTGGCCTCTTTACTGACTTCTCTCATTAACATGCAAATTACCCTCCATCAGCGTTTGTAAACCCCTGTGTAACAGGAATCACAATGACTCGTCCGATTTTATTTGCTTAACCGGTCATTTTTAAACATAGCTTGTTGTTTTTTTATTTTTTAGGGGTGTCGTTTTTTAATTTAACTGTGTCATACCTTATCCCTGATGGATTCCAGCCAATGCCAGTTCAGAATGATCAGGGCTCACAATTTAACAGAATATTAAATAGTTAACCTGTGGTGTGGCTGCCGACAAGAGGAGACATTCTGCTCACACTTGGTTTAATAAAGAGAAAAGCTCCAGAGTTTAGGACTTCAGTCATTTCAGCAGTGTCTGAAATCTCAGACATGGTTATTGTTTAAATGTTACCTGGGCTTGAGTATTGATACATGGTGCTTACTCATATTCAGTATCTGTCTAGACATCCTTTGTGGAATTAAACTGAGGCTTGTGGTTGTATTTTTTATGCATTCTGTCCAGTTTATCTACATAACTATAGCCATGTGCATATATAACCATTTTGATAATTACTTCATAATGAAATCAGTGCTATTAGTTTTGATGTTGCACAGGGTGAAGCTCCTGCGGTAGAATAGATCTGCATTTATGAAACTCTTATCTTTGTTTTGCTTTTATATCCTCTTCATTACCTCAATATTTTCACACTTTTCATTACAGTTTCTGTGTTCTCTCCTCGTACTTAAAATGCAAGCATAGAAGACACATTAATCAAAAACAGCGCATCCCAGGTCCTCAGGACATCTTCAACACTTTATTAAACTGTCTCCGAAACTGTGGTAAACTTCATTCATGTTTGCTGTAAAAAGTTTCCCAGAAATGATATTTCCTCTATTTGGAAAAATAGACCCTTTCAAACAACTTGATTAGTCTCTTTATTTTCTTTATACAATATTCCCACCAGTGGTGTGACTGGATATCACAGGCCCCAGGGCCTAAACCCTGAAAATTATCTGGTTGTTCTTTGTCTTTGACTATGTGAAACAGAAAAGGGTTTGAGGCACCAGACCATCATATTCTATAGAAATTCTATGCTGCTAATTCAAAATAAACCAAGTTTGTGAGTTTCAGAGCAAATGGTAAGCTAATGTAAGCTAATATATGCTAATAGGCTAATATAATGCACTAATTTAATTATAACTTTAGAGTTTGGAATTTTAAGAAGTGTCCCCCATGAAATACATACTTTAGTGTAGGAGCTAAATATAAATCTAAGTGTTGACAGTATACAATAGCTATAAATATAGATTCCAGATACTCCAGGGGTCTAACAGGGAATGTACAGATATATTATAAGAAGGCTTGGTCATCACAGGCCCCAGTGTGACTGCATTGCCCACACTGCCAGTACCTTAGCTTCTGTGAAATTTTAAACCCTGTTGTTGCAGTAATGTTCGGAGTAACACAGCAGCGATGCCGTCAGACTTTAAAATATCTTCCAGCTTTTCTTCATCATTCATTCAAAACACAAATAGCAAATCTAATGTAGACAGTTTGGCTGTCACAGTTTTGAAAGGGTTAATTAAACATTGTATCAGTGGTATTAACATGGGATTATGATAATCCTTTTAATTTAGTATGTTGTTATTGGAAGTTGCAAATGAAGTTGGTTATGTGATCACTGTTATTGTTTGTTTTGTTTTTTAAAGATGAGTGAAAATTGTATTCTGAAAGCTTTGGTAAACATGCTTTTGTAGCCATTGGCTGCGTCTAGGGTCAGATAGTTGAAAACAAGATTATAATATTGTAATCCTGGCATATGAAGTGACCTCAGAATCAGTCAGTTCAAAGCAAAATGAGAAATATGATATTTATATTCTTTTTATTAGTTATTTCTTTTCGTATGTTCATTATGTATTAAGATTTGCATGATCTTTGCCTTTCAGAGCACTGAGATCAGTCCCGCGAGCAGCCTTCACTCCTTACCCATAAGCCCCTGCAGTGAGAAATCACTCCCCTTAAAGGTAATTGTCTGCATTTTAAACATGTTCTGGTCCTGTTCTGTATCAAATTAAGTTACAGGGAGAGTTTGATCATACTTTTTGAACTAAGGATGATTTATAGTTTTTAGGATGATTTATATTTCTGGTCAAAATACAACAATGTAGATTGGATGCTGCTACTGTAAGTCAGACTAATAATGCTTTGTGATATATATATAATGCTTTCATATCCAATCTGGGACACTTTGAAATGTGAATTTAAATCAGATACATATACGATATCCAGATGTCCGACTTGCGTCTAAACACACATATATTCGATTCACCTTGGCTATATCACTGTTCCCATGATGGACTGCGTTAAACATCATCATTTCACACATGTACACATATGGACTTAAGACTTGCAGTGTAAACACAGCCTATATCTGAAGCTCAAACAAATATAAAAATTCAGTCATTTACTCTCCCTCAGGTTGTTTCAAACCAATATGACTTTCTTTCCTCTGTGGAACACCAAAGGTGATGAATGTGGCAGAATGACAATGACTGACAACCTCAGTCACCATTTACTGACACTGTATTAAAAAAGAGCTGCATCAATAGTTATATGAGTTTGAAATGACTTGAGGGTGAGTCTTCAAGCAACTTCATCATTCGCTTGATATTGGATCGCTTGAATTAACACTCATTGCGATTAAGGTATCATTGCTGGGTTCTACTTTATAAAAACATGAATTAACATTATGTTCCCTAAAAATTTCAAAGCTCATATATCCAATGTAATTACGGCACTAAAAGAGTATTTTGAGACAGATTTCGTTCTATTGATGTAGTTAATTTTCTTGTTCCATTGTGTCTCTCCCAAACACACCCTGCCATCTTTTTTATGTGATAAAATTTGAGTTACTCTTTTCTCTACCATCAATAACATTCTCCCACTAACTTGATGAGATTTTGTTATGTGGCCTAATCTTTTAGAGATGGGCCAGGACCATCATCGGGAAAGGTTTATGATTTTGTACCAGGAACTCTGTGCCGGTAAAAGAGGATTTTGAGTTTCATCAGGACTTTTTTTGAAAGGCTCTAAAATCTGGTTGAGTTGAGCGAAGTGGAAACGAGGTCTGCGTCTTTCTCTGTCCTCTTTACTGACCTACATGGAGCGCTAACAGAAGCGACGGTTGCGGCAGCCAATCACGTGACGTTCCGGCTCATCCGTAGCCTAGCGCCACGCAGCGGGAGAGAGGGACGCTCAGAATAGGAGCCGATGCGTTTTGACATTGTGTTCAGCTGACAGCGGAGGGGTGGGACTCGTCCTGATTCATTTCGGGAAAAAATTCCCGATTTAAAAAAATAAGGCCCCACAACCCACCTGAGACAAAACAGTGTCGCTTCTCGTCCTACTTTTAGCAGAAAACTTCTCTCAACAAACATTTGTTATCCCCACCCTCTTAATAATTAGAGCCCGTGGAAAAAACATTATCCTGCGGCGATAGCTTGGTGTTGTTTGGAGGGATGGAAAAACAGGTTGCGTTGCACCCTGGGAAAATGTGATTGGACTGGGGTACCAAACTCATTTATGCTAATGTCTCTGTATTAATACTTCAGCATTAATATCACCTTGTTACGAGTGTATTTGCACAGCTACTTAACATCACAAACCTCCCAATGCAGGAAGAACTAAAGACACACGTCACAGTTACTCCTCTTATGCCCCCTCAGAGTACATCACTAAAATGCACAAGTGTGCTATTTTGGTAATGAAAGAGATTTGCTGGGCAATATGACAAAAGATTAAAGATAAAAATCTTTTAGCTTTTCAAGCCTGTTGATGACATTGGACATGTAGCTTTGGACAATTTTTCAATCAGAGAACCCATCTTTTTTGAACACGTTCCTAAATTACTACTGTAAGTAAATTACAGTTAAAAATACTATTTAATTGAAAAACGCAGTACAGTTATGATGAAAGCACAGTATTTAAACAGAAAAATGCTCTTTCCCGACAAAGCATTATCAACTCTTTTGAGTCCATCAATTGCCGTGATGTTCAGCGTTTTATGAGTCTTCGGTGATAGCTGGACCTTCTCCTTTATTGTTTTTTTTGTCCTTTTCCTGCCTCAAGCATTTAATCTAGGACAGACAGATGGAGATGGCCCTCATATGTGGCTCTGCAGCACGGGGTAAAGACACCACTCTCTGTCCAGAGTTTCGCCTATCTGTGTGTGAGCGCGTGTGTACGCGAGTGTGACCGAACTTCTCTCTAGAGGTCCTCCATTGCACTGTGCAGATAAAGTGTCTCATGTTAAACCACTATAATTAAGAAATAATTTCGGTATTCCCCACAGGCAGGGATTTGGAGGAGGTCACATCCCGCCCGTCTGCTGCACACGTTTCTAAGGACGCGACCTTTGCGAAGGAGTAAATTATTCGTATTTGCTATTTTATGTAAACATAAAAGTAGTTAGTTATAGGTGTGAAAAGTTATAGGTGTGAAGTCAGTCGCATTGTATACATTTGCCAGGTCCAGGCAGAAGTTGGCTTCCTTTACAGAGAAACATCAAAAATTGACAACAGCTCCCTTGAGATGTTTATGTAATGTCAACAAAAGGAGCGTATTCAAACCAAAGCCACAGAGCTTTGAACAGCGAGGTCTCAGAGTACGTGACATTGAAGCTCATAATCCTCACTGATCTCTCACAAAGGGCTCCGACTCACGTTGTGTCCATCTTCCTCACCAGTGCTTCACCATCTCATCTCCAACAAGCGATGAGAGAAAAATCTCTCGCTTTTTGGGGGGGGGGGGGTTGTTGGTTCATTGAGACCCTTTTCTGCTCTCGGGCCCTGTGGTCCTCCTTTTGCCGCCCTTGAAGCTGCAATGGTTGCCGCCCCTCCCCCAGCATCACATAATGGATGCTGACAGCACAAGGTCGTGGGAAAGTGCCTGCTAGTTTTAGGTGAAGTTTATGGAGGAGATTGAAACCACGGCACAAAAAGCAAAATGCACACCTCCACCTCTCAGCCGCTGCGGTTCTGCACCCACACAAAAGGCTGCAGATTCAAACTGGGGGTGATGGCTTGAATAACTTGAATTAACTTTTTGTGCTTTGTGTTTAGGATCCTGGGAGAGAAGAAAACCAGTTCCTGCTACAGCAGCTAAAGGAGAGAGACGAACTCATTCTTCGACTGCAGGCAGAGTTGGTGAGATTTCAAACATTTTAGAATTTGAACGTAACACCTCGTCTGGTTTTATAATCAGAGCAGTGCTGTTTTTTGGGAGATACCATACAGCCAACAATGTTGTAAGATTACAAAACAGGTTCTGTTCCCACATTGTCATTTGGCTTATGTACCTGATGAATTATATATAATGTACAAAGACAGTTCTCATTAAAGAAGGGGTTTACTAAAGAGTTACAATCAACCCTCATGTTGTTCTAAATATTATGACATGAATAACTATTTTTAAATAATCACCACTTTTTTGCCATACAGAGTTCATAGCGAACTGTCAAGCTCTGAAACAGGCAAAAAACCTTTAACCATAAAAGCAGTGTATCCAACTCATGCACTAAATTTCAAATCTTACAATATCTTGGTGGGATGAACAAACCGAATATAGATTATATGAATGCCATAAATTACAGTCTAACTCACAAAAGCTGTCATATTGCTTTAGAAGACTATATAGAAGAATATAGCACATAAGTCATATTGACCACTTGCTTTACTTTTATAGTGCAACTGTGTGAAATCCATGAAATCTTTGTGTTCTACTATAAAAATACCAGCATACAGGCTTGAAACAAAATGATTGTGTGTAAATAATGACACAGTTTCCATTCTTGGCTAAACTGTCCTGTTGGTTTCGTGCACTTTTCTTCTCCCAGCGCTCGCATTAGAAAGTTATGGAGATGCTGCTCAGCCATTTCCTCTGAACTGAGATTATATTTGATAGACTGACTGTGCAGTAAACAGCTCGTTGCATGCTTTACATGCACTGTGAGACGCATTACCGTTCCAATTCCCAGCAGCAAGACGAAAGACGAGTGAAGGAGAAATATGACAGGTCCATTTCGAATTTATAGGCTGGTGGTCTTGGAGAAAGGGATGGGATGGTGTGATAAGCGCAGAGGAGGGGTAGGACAAATAAAAACGGTAGAGGGCACTAAAGAGGTTGTAAAGCAAAAGGACGAAGCACAAAGCTCACAATGTTTCGAACAGTCCCTGACTGTTATTTATGATTTGTATGTCTTCTCTATCGCTGCTATCTTCTGATTAGACAGGAGGAAGTGCTCAAGACCTAGCAAGGGGACTTTAAATAACTGGAAATGGCAGAGTCTCTGTGCTGCTGGTCACTAGTAGACGTTCCAACTTTATTGGTCGGAAAAAAACCTGTCTGCACTCCTATTGGTTGTCGCCAACTCTGTAAGGCACTGTCACTCATAATGCCAGAACTCGACAGCTTGTTAAAAATAAATGAATTCTGGTCATTTTGACATCAGAAATCCCCCTTTATCGTTTCACCCATGGCATTAAATTACAGGTTTAAATGATCCCCTGACTTATAGAGATTGCGTTGTAGATTTTTCAGTGAAAACATTTGACGCTGCACCAGACTATGCAGAAGTCTGCACTGATGATGCCGTTATCTGTTTTTCGAGGACTGATTTCAGAAAATGTGTTTAGCACACTCTGAAGGTCACACTTTTCTCAGAAAATAGCTTGTTGGTAAATACCACAGAGCTCACTGCAGTTGAGAACAGCTTTCTCTTGTTTTCAGCTCTTTCTGTGATGTGAGTTTTAGCCAGAGGACTTGGTTCTTTTTTCTCTCTAAAGTCTGCACACTCTGAATTTAATGAGCTCATTATTGAACATATGTTTAAACATATGTGTAATGTGGCTGATGACATCGGAATCGCCCAGAATATTTAGTCATTGACATCATCACTATAGAGACTCGGTCGCTCAGAGACCTCTGCGCTATTTTTAGAGAAAAAGAATTGCGGCCACAATAGCTTAATAAATCATAGCAAAAAGTCATAAAATAATACTCACCGGTGAAGCTGGCAGCCTGCTGGCCGAGCTCGTCTTTGTCAATTTTTACTGTCTTTATTGAATGTCATTAATGAAGTATGGCCGCCCTAAATTTTGCTGCACCATTTTTCGTATTTTTATTAGTCTGCCATTCTGCCGTGTTCGAGCGGGGGATTAGGCCTGTTTGATATTCAAAGTCAAGATTCAACATTTTCTGATGAGGTGATATGAATGTGACCCAAAGTATTTAGATTCAGCTATTTGGCTGTGATATAACAGTGCTGTGTCATGGCTCTAACCTGCAGAAAAACGGCCTAAATCAGCTTAAACCGGTCGTAGCTGGTTTCAGATGGTCTCCATCTTGGCCAAGCTGGTATTCAGTTGGCTTATCCAGTCGGCAAGCTTTTCAAGTGTCCAAAACCTTTAAAACCAGCAAACCAAACCAGTCTGACAAAGTGAGGAGATCAGCTAAAACCAACAAACCAGATTACGCTGGTTTAGGCTTTAATAGTGAAGTTTTAAACTATGTAACACACATTAATGCTATATCTTACACTTGTTTTACAGGAAGCTGCCCGTGCTGCTCTGAAAACTCTTTGCCAGAAAACTGACAAAACCACTCAGACAGATGTTTTAGTCTCAGAGGTGAGTGCCCATTAAAACACGGTACGCAAGCTCCTGACGACGCTGCTAATGTTCCGGGGTCACTGAGCTGGAGCTAGTTTTTCTAATTGAATACAGATCACACATCTGTCTTTTTTATTTCACTGACTTTTATTAAAGGGCACTGAAAGTTGATTCTCAATTTTTGGAGGAAGCGTTACAATGGAGATTGTGGTCTCAGGCACACTTTTGCTTTTTCAGGTTGTCTCCTTTTTATAATTGGATCTCATACTTTTTCCTGCACCTGTCCAATACCGTCCTCTTTATTTTTTTCGTTTTTATCCTAATTTTAAAATCAGATGCTTTCTAGTTCCCATAGGCACCTCTTAAAAGCGCCCACAAGAGATGATGTTGCCGTATAGCAGTGAGTCAGCAAGCTGTGCTCATTTATGTGCATCAAACTTTAAATGACTCATTAACAGAGATTAATGCAAAAGCATCAGTTTTACAAAACCCGGCATTAAGTCCTTTCACAGTTAATGTTGTTTTTTGTGACACTTGCTTATAAGAACGCTAAATAACATTTGATAGCTTGATCTAAAGCTATTGCCACTGTTGAGAAATACATCAGTCTTTTTGCAAATCTCTTTGGCATCTTTCAGCATTCTGGCTGTTTGTGATGAGCTTATCATCATTTTAATAAATTGAATTTGTTTGCTCGCTGATGGTTAAGAAGCATGATGGAGGTTCTCTTTTCAGATTTCTGTCATAAATTACGTCCCCCGAGTTGAAGGGCCCTGACAGCGGCCCCATCAGTATTCCTTTATTCCCTTTACATCCAAATGGTTTTCAGTTGGACTGCCGTGGTGACATGGTCCATTTTCCCCCCGGCATTTAACATCTCTTCAGACTTTGTGCTTTGTGTTAAAGCTAATATGCGTATGTGATGTGAATTCAGATGGCTTTTTCAGATTGCTTGACAATCCATTCTGTGGCTATCGTGGTACTAATGCGTCGCCTCTCCATCACATCAGACCTCGACGTTGAACGCTGTTGATGAAAAGTGCTCTAAAAAGCTGAAATATTTGAAGTAGTGCTCATTATGTAGCTGTTGCATTAGATAAGCGGCTTTTTCGCAGCAAGCCGGCTTTTTTCTGTTGCGATGCCAAACAGCTAGCGTGAAAGTGTGGAAATGGTCGCGTGGGAGGATGTGGGTGGATCTTCTTCCTGTCTGCCTCAGATGTGCCGAGGGTGAACGAGCGCACGTGCGTGAGCAAAAGACCCTCAGGCTTTCTGAACACCACGCATGCCATCGTTCTTTGCCCTCTCTTAGGGAGAGATGAGTTCTGCATTTTCACCCTGTCCTATGTAGACTATACCCCACTATATGGGTTACCGCATTGAGGACACGCAAATATCCGAAAGTGTGTCTACAAGTGGGTCAGCTATTTCTAAGGCAGCTTCAACTGGAGGAGGTCATCTGTTTCCTTTTTTTACCTCTTGTTCTTTCTCTCTTTCGTCTTTTTTTCTGGAGCACCCTGCTTCTCTCTCCAGCTGAGCTAATTAGCTGAAAGCGAGAGGAAGGGAGGTTTTCGGTGGCCTCTGTTGAGTCACAGTGCACCAGGAGGGCCCGACTGGCCTCTTTCAGAAGCGCCGGACACCAATGCTTGCATGGTCTCGCAGTCACCGTCTCCCCCTTCTCAGAGTCCCCCCCCGTCTCTGCTGTCCTGATGCACAGTGGGAAGGAGCAGGTTCATGCAGTGGGGCTCCTGTCAGGACAAAGAGACACTGTGACATGGATTGGGGCCAACCTGCTCACCTGTCCAAGAGCAGGAGAAATGATGCGTAGTACAGCAGAATGATGTATAATGCTCTGGTGAAGCGCACTGCTGGTATAGATAACAATATTTTCATAATGTGTACTGTAAATATACAGTAAAAATTGGGGACGGTTGGCAAAATTTCACTTGCACAGTGTTAGCCACACACAGACAAAACATTAACAAAGCACAAAACAGTATAATATAATGTGAAGTTAAAATTATAGTATTGTAAAAATATATATTTTGCTTGTGGTAACATTATATGGTAACTTAGATGTGACTAATTAACAGTTTGTTACTGTAGCAATTTTGTTCCATTTTAAAATGACATTTCATTTTAAAATGACAGTTATTATCATTTAAATTCAGCACTGTGATACCTTAATTTTCCTTGTGGCTGTGATGGTCACCTCAGGACCTGCTGAAAGGTCTTTTATTTTCCCTCCTATAAGACGCCTCTCTCTCTGCTGTTATGTCTGTTTACACAGCTTTATTATGCTGGTCTAAGCCAGTTAATATTAAGCTCTGCCCTCCATACCGCCGTTCAGCTATTTAAATGAAAAAGCACTTAAGAGCTCATTTGCACTGGCATCCCTCCCTTCCCTAGCTGAGATATGAAGTTTTATGGATTAGCTTCTGTTTTTTTGTGTTATTTCCCTTACAGTCATAAATCTTTCTTACAGAAGTGACAGTTCTTATTAAAATGCTTGAATATTTAGCCAAATGGAACCCCCTTTCAGCCAGAATAAGTCATTTTTTTGATGCTTGCCCAAAATGGTTGGATCTATACCAGTGAGAGAGATTGATCAGTGGTCAGCTTTATATAGCTGAAGGACACCTGTTAATGGAGCACACCGGACATCTCCCACTGTTTTGCTTTTCAGCTTTCCAACCCCAGCATTTCAAGCCTGTTTCATCATTATCTGAAACTTCACAGGCATCTCTATATTTTTTCCAGTTTGTTTTGTTTTGCTTATTTAATTATTTAGATTCGTTTGCACACGAGGGGGCCACCCTGCCTCACAGAGGCGTGCTGGGGCCCATCTGATCGCTCCGTGTGGACCTGTTACACTAAACTCTTAACTTCATTGCTCGAACCCGCATGTTTTTCTCTCTGCGTGGGTCAGAGTGAGAGCACAGAGCATCGTAGAATGACGCGCCTGCTGGGCGGTAACTTTCTGTTCTTGTACTTTTGAAGTCAGATATTTTATTTGTCATTTCTTACTGGATTTTTATTTCATTTTGAAACTTTTAGACATTTGATCAAGGGCTGCAGAAATGTTGAGGAAACCCATCACCTTTTTGGGGGAAATGTGAATGTATGTAAACATAACTTCTTGTTTACCTTTTGACTTAATCCCAGCGAACAATTTTAGCTTGTAAGAATGTTTCCCTAACGCTTTCATTAAGTAACAAAAAGGTTTAAAAAATATATGGTGTTCTAGGAATTATTCACATTATCGTTTGGTTATAAGAATGTTATTTAAATGTTATGTTTAACAATGTCATTTTTAAAATGTTCCACTAACAACTTAAGAATGATATATAAATATAAGAGCTTGTAGCTCTTCACCATGACTCTACCTGAAGTACATCCACTGAACAGAAGCAGTATGGTAGTGACTGAGGCCCCATACTGCGTGATGTAACGTCAGCTGTGAGACCTCCACAGTCTGAGCTGGCCTTTGCCACTCCTCAAGCTCTGTCTGCTCGCTCCTGGGTGGAAATGGCCCCAGGAGATGGGCTTCTGAATAGAGAAGTCATTCTTCATGATGGTTTTACCTTGACCCATCAAGTTTTACTTGCTTATCTTTCACTGATTTTGGCAGCGTTCCTTAACATATACAGTGGATTTAGTGACCTACGGGGGCAGTAGATAAACCGATAAACTGTAGCCAATGCATTAATGAGACACAGTAAATAGGGGAGGTGAATTAATGATGTGTGTACAACCTCTGAGAGAAATGCAAGGCCTGTCTTGCCGGCCAGAATGTCTCTTATTCCTGTTTATGTGTTGTGCGGTTGCCTGCAAAATGTGCATTAAAGATATATGCTTTGCTTTCAGGGCTGTTTTTGAGGCAGCACTTCTGCAGGTTTCTCTTGCAGGAGGCCATGTGAGTTCACTCGGTGCACAGACCTGTAACTGTGCCTGACACAGACCTATACCTGTGCCTGACACAGACCTGTACCTGTACCTGTGCCTGACACAGACCTGTACCTGTGCCTGACACAGACCTGTACCTGTGCCTGACACAGACCTGTACCTGTGCCTGACACAGACCTGTACCTG
>JAZGTJ010002231.1:0-44288 GCA_036877575.1 Botia almorhae | reverse complement strand
TCTCACACAGGAAAGTGTTGTTACAGGAAATGAGAACTGTTTTTTAAAGCTGAGCATGTGCCATGGGACTTTAAAGACATACATTAATAGTAGAGGAATAAAATGAATGTACCATTGGCTAATGGTCAAACTTATTACTGGGTCTCATCATATAAACTTTTATGTATATAAATGAAACTTGGTATATAAAATGTCAAGAGCTTTACTTACATAGTAGAATCTGTTTTGTTGGGTGTTTATTTATTACACAATATAGTCTAACATGCATTTAGGTTACAGATTTTCATAGAAATCAAGAACGTACTATTTGCATAAACATTTTATTGCGAAACATAAAACATCATTTTGTTAACTACAAAATATAATTACGTTTACTAACTAAACCTAACCTACTTTTAAAAACCTTTAACTTAAATAGCCAAGAGATTTGTATTTATATTTGCATACGTCTTTCCTAAATTCAGTTACTACTTCTAAAAGACAACAACAGAAAAACTACAAACACGCCTTATAGCACAACATATAGGATGCTGAGCAAGGAAATGGAAAACTCATAAAAAGTTTTGCCCTTTTTCAAAAAGTTGGGCTTTATATAACTTGGAGGCAGTGGAGTCGAGTGGGAACTGTATTGGTGAGAGAAGCCTGTTTAGTGAAGGCCTCATATTGAACAGAAGGTGCTGTCTCACACTCCCGGCCATTCACACACACACACACACGCACACACATAAACACTCTTTACAGTGAGGAGTGAAATATTAACAGCTCTCCCCCACTGTAAGTAATCTAACTTAGCTGCTGGGCCACAAGGTAAGGTTCAGGGTGCGTTTGGTGATAAACTTCATTTACATATTTGAAGAAGATGAGAACTCATAGGGACAGATTGCTAGTGCTGTACAGCAAAACACAAGAATGAAAAAAGATTAACTGATGAAGTTCATTTTTTTTGGAATTCTTTATAAGGTTTACGTTTATATTTGTGTTATAGGTTTTGATAGGGACGTGTAATTCCACTGACCCCTGTCAGTAATTTTACAGTATGTAAACAGGAAGCTATTTATGTCTCTAAGATATCTGAATAGCATGACTCTCTAAGCATTGTTCCAGATTTACATGTCTTCTAAATAAAAAATAAAAAATGGAAAGGAATGTTAAAAGATTTGCATAGTTGCCAGACAAATTTACACCTTAGCCAAATATCACAATATCTTCAATCAAACAGAGTCCCAGATCGTACTGTAGACAGACAAGAATGCCAGCCAAGACTGCCACTTTCCCAGATGGAGACTACAGTTATGAATAATGAGTGAAGGAGAGCTGGGCTTCAGATGCTTGTTTTCAAACTTTAAGTAAGTCATTGATTAGCATAGCTTTTCTCTTATATAATAAAAGGTAATAACGTTTACATTTTGAGTGGTGAAAAATAGTGGGAATTTTCTGTGGAATTCCTTTATACTTTAAGAAAGGATGAATTCTGTTCTTATGATGAGTATTTTTGTAAATGTCAAGTTGGGCCATGTTGTCAAATGTTGTCATTTTACACAAAGCAATAGATTATATATACATTTGAATGTTAATATTTCCATTCCAATTTAATTTAATGACAGGTTTTCATTATGACAACTTACCCCCATGGTGTGACACCATTCTCAACATCTACACGTGTATAAGAACTGCACAGTATAATTTATACTGGACAATAACATTGGAAAATGCTTTTTGTTTTGTAGACAAGACGTATTTGCGCTAAAGTCAATATAAATTGACTTTCAAACATAAACTTTCCTCGACAAATATTAACTAGCCAACTAGTCTCAGTCTTCTTCATCCTACCAAACATGAGTACATAATAATAAGTAAATTCCAGATTGTGTTATTTACAACAAAAAAATAGGAAATTAAATGAAAAACAGTCGGACACCCTTTTTTGAGTTTACAGGAAGGTGGATCACAATGGAAAGGCAAATGGAAAAAGAGAAAAGCAAGGAGAGTAGTTTGTGTGTACAGTCACATGCGTTTCCTGCTGAAAATGAAAATAGTTTGAAACATGACAGCACCAGCGGCGAGACTCTGAGAGAGTTTGGGTTGTCCTAGATTTACCAAATCTGACCTAGAATGGGCGTCCTCATCTGCTCCTGGTGCATGCTTCTGATGCAGATTGTTGTCTAACTGTCAAGCAGACCAAATCTGAATTTCTGTTCATTTAAGTGTATTACATGTCATTGTTTGTTTTCAACAGTCTGCCCACATCACTGCAAGCGTTTTGACTTGAAAGAAGTTCAAAGAGTTTGGATTGATTTTTCTTCACTTAGACTTAATCAATTTAAACGGATTCCAACAAAACCATCAAAGTGGCTTTATTCCTAGCTCTTCGCTTTTTGATAGACTTTTAAGTCTACATTTATTACAATATGGGGTTACAGTATTAGCTAACAACTGGCTCAATTATTAGAGGTTACAGTAGAGGTTTCCAACAAGCCATCCTCACTGTTTAGGAACAGGTTGAGGGTGTTAATAAGTCATTAAAGCTCTTTTTCAAATTTGAAATTTCTGATGAGTTTCTGATGAGGTGTCACCCACTTTGACACATTGAATGGCATGTTACGCAATGCTGGCTGTTAATTGCAACTGACACTTTGGAAAATGTTTCCCGTGAAATGATTCACTACCCATCAGCTTTAAATATTTGTCAGGCTGTTCTTGTAATCTATATAGAATGATAAAATGATAGTCTTCATAACTCTTATGTATTACTGTGAGTGCAGACTGGATTAGCTTCATTCTCTGCTAAAGTTTTAGAAGAGATTTCAACAATGTATAAAACTTTGATCAGATCTGCCAAGATACCAGTATTTAAGATTAAAATCAGAGATGTAATAGAATTTAAACATTTTTCATTTAAATATCTTAAAACAAAATTGTTTGAGTCGCTTAGTTTATACTCTTATTGCATGTCAACAATTGCCTCATGTTATAGAAACATCTGAGACAAAGACATACTAACCAAAACATGAATAAGAATATAGCTCTGAGTACAGTACAGAATACAGTTTTCCTCAGGGATTACTACTCAATGTAAGAAATAATGAGGGATCTGATTTGATCTCATCTTACGGTATCTAAAACACTATTGATATACTGTATGTTTCTACCTCAATATGTTTATTAGATTTAATGGTGTTAAAATGTTCAGAGCTTTAGAGAACATCTATTTAGTTCAGTGACAAATTCTATATCGTGGTTTTAAAAAGGTATTAATTATGAGTCAACTTGGTGTGTCATCAAAGGAAACATAACCAGGTCATAAATGGTGAATACAGAGAGCCGTGTTCACATCTTCACGTCAACAGATCTGGATGACAAGGTCTTAACAGGCTGTAAATCCTGATGCTGTGACTATCCTTCATAATTGCTTTGACATGTTGTCTGTGTTTAATACGAACCAAAATCCAGGGGCCAATCATGTTTACGGGTTAATATCTTTTCTCAATGTATAAAATAACCATGTTATCTCCTGGAAAGGCGTCAAAGAGTTACTTTTATTTCATGCAGAGGAATAAAGATAAAAAGAAATCTTTCCCACAGAGATTTTCTATTTTTAAGTGGAATAAACAGCTTGTTGTGTGCATGTGCGGTTTTAAATTAAAATAAAGTGAAATTTAAATCTTAAAGTGCAAGCGATTATGATCATAATCCGATACAATGATTTAAATGAAGTTTAAACATTATCTTACTATTGTTTTACTACTCCGTTATTTTGGATAGATGGGGAAAAAGTGAATTCAATCAAATATCCATTATAAACAATCAATATTGCTGTGTTTGTACTTGTTGACAGATAAGTCAGGTAACTCTGACACTGAAAACAGATTGTGCTGCCAACCAAATAAAGCACTGATTAATTAAAGCTACTCATCAGTGCCTGAGGAACATTATGTCTCAGTTGGCACAGAAACCCAAACAACTTATTGGAAATTTGCAGGTTTATTTCTCTTCAGCTAAACATTGATGTGCGTGAATGCGTCTTCGGCTAAGTGATATCTTAAAACAAAAACAGGAGATATAATCCTGCCTGTCTTGTTAGGAGAAGAAACATTTTGACAATCAAACAATGTCAAAAACAATTAGACTTGTTGTCTGATTCACGCTGTATATTGCAGACAGCATTATGTCAGGAAAGGAATGCAAATGTTTGAGGAATGATTTTTTTGTTTGGTGTCACTTTCCATCTGTGGTTATATTTAGGCTGATTGGTACTGTAAGTCATATTGATGCAGACAGCAAAGATAACATATGGATTCTTGGATTATTTTACTTTTATTTGGTGGATGCCCAGAGAAAATGCTATTGCGCATAGATCAGGAGACTTCAGTGTGAATGGACTTTTACATGACATTTACATTGATGCATTTGGCATATGCTTTAATCCAAAGCAACTTAAAGTACATTCAAGCTATACATTAGACCTGTATGTGTGTTGCCTGGGAAACAAACCCACAACCTTTACGCTGCTATTGCAATGCTCTACCAGCTGAGCTACAGAAACACTAAACGAGACTCTCATATGTCCCATGTAAGCGTTAAGTTTATTCATTCCAGTTTAAATTAAACTCATTTAAGTTTAAGCATTGATTTCTTAAGGATAAACAAAAGGATAAATAAAACAATATGTCAGCCGTTGACATACACAATACCCTACTTTAACAGATACAATTATTATAATACAATTAATACCTCAGCATATTTTGTAAAATTATTTGAAAAAATGACAATAATTTGATAAAAGAATGTTTAACTTCATACGGAAATCATCTATCACTTTAGTCCATATTTATCTAGAGGAGACATGTGAAGTTCCTGGGTTTATTTCTCAGGAGAAATATGTAAAATACAGGAGACTTAATCAACGGTGTCCATTTCTTCTCCATTTAGAATCTAGAGGAAACACAGGAGATGTTAAGGGGCTCCCATTTTTGTATTTTACTTTCCCATGAGTGATAACAGAGAGAGAGAGAGAGAGAGAGAGAGGGAGAGAGTAGCAGTTGTAGTGGAAGATATACAGAAAGAGCAAAAGTAAGGCAGGCATTTAGGGTGAATTAGGGTAAAGCGTGACACATCTCAATGAGTAAAATGTCCAACTTTACCCTACTTGTCCTTATAGAGACACACAGGCAGTCAGAAAAAGAGTTATAGAGAGAGAGAGAAAAGAGATGTTTTAATCCGCTGTATCCTCTCTCCCTCTCTTCTGCTTTAACATTACATCACCCTCTCGCTGACCCACTTTGTCTCCCAGTCTGTACACCACTGGCGGGCTCTGCCTGGTTCAGTCAGGGTCAACGGCCCGCTAAAGCCGCCCACGCTAATCGTGTTAGTTTTAAGGTGTGTTTGGCCTTAAAGCTCGTTGCTGTGTGGGTGGATATCTGTGTCTGTCTGTGTGTTGTGGTGGATTAATGAAAACACCAGAGAAGTTAAAAACATGAATATCTGTGGGGGAACCTCGCATTCCTGGGGCCCTTATTTATAAAATGTGATTTTAGAGTGTGTATTCGCTAATTGTTTTCTTGTGTCAGAGTGGGAGAACTGCAGGAAATCTATAAGCAGCAACAATAATAGGACGGTCCATCTGGATAATGAGAAGGAGGGCACATCTTTTACATCTGGAAAAGATAAGTAAGCATGTAAAATGTGCGATAGTTTCTACGCAACATATTACAAAAGAGGCTCATGGTCCATCCTGACATCAGCGTTCTCAAATATGCATGAGAAGAACCCCTGTATTAAATTTGTAGGAGCTCACTTTGAAAGTGATGTGCTGTACTTCTGAAATGAGAGAGTCCCCTCTCATAAATTCATTTTCCTGTCAATGTTTACATGGTTTCAAACACGCAACCAATACCATAGTATTTGTGTGCTTATTAGTACACTGTTCATTAAAACCTAGTCTCAATTATATTGTGTAACATCAATTTCAAGTTCAGTTCGATTCAAAGTTGACCGACACTGGTGACATCTGTGTGTGTGAGTTGTTTGTAACTTGTTCCTGCTACCAACAATTTGACCCATTCAGGCTGGTTTGACATGGTAAATGGGCTTTAATCAGCCAGTGACATGAAGGCTCTTATATGCTCTTATGTGCATTTCCACCTGTGTGCACTGTTACATTGCACATTCATGACCCCAACGAGCCCAAGGGGGCCACAAAGACGCCACCTTCCTCTGAAATGCTGTTGTTGTCGCTGTCGGACAGCGTTACACAGTGTTTGCTTCAAATTTTGCAATATTTGTTCTTTTTTATTTTTGTACAGCTAATTATTTTTTCTCACTAGTTCTCTTGCCTCATGGGAAAAAGCCTCTGCAAAACCGTGACTACATTTCACCTTGTGGCGAACATGATGAGAAGACTATGAAGACGCAAACACATATGCACCTTTTCAGTGCTTTACCGTGTTGCAAAACGGAAAAATTATCATCCTGCGCCATCATGCTAGAACATTACGCCAATGTCACCCCTGCTGTGGCAGTTATATATGCACATGATATATGCACAGCGCTATATAAAGCATTCAGAATGGACTAAGACAGAAACATATGCATGCTCTCGAAGTCCGCTTGTTTTCAGATAGCGCGGACCGAGCTTTTTGTCATCCGAATAAAATGCTACCCTGGCATCTGGTTGCACAGAATGTGTGCTAGGAGACACGTAGCATATTAATTCATAATCTACTTGACACAATTTCGTCAAACATCACATTATTCGGTAATAAAAGGCAGACGCTGTAATGCGCTGATCTGGAGTCAGGTCGTCGCTCATATTTAGTGTTCCTACTGAATATGCATTGGGACCGTAATGGGATAAACACATTATTCAATACAAGCGGTTGGTGTACCTGGAGTTCTTTATTTAGGCACGTAAACTGACTGATCATGAACAATCTCCTTTTTCCCTGTTTATGGGCGTTTTCTTGTTCTCCCTGTGACCTCTGACCTCTGATGATGAGGCAGAGAGACATTTTGTGTACTTGAGTGTGTTAACGTGATATTGAATGTCTGCTTTTGGTCTTGCCTTTAGACTCTAAATAATGAGAGTAAATTATAGTGTTTAAAGATTGTGCTGAAGGGAAGTGGAGGTCAGATGGGAGAAAATGTGGTGGAGGCTGGGATTGAAAAATAGAAACCGAGGAAGAGAGAGAGAGAGAGAGAGAGAGAGAGAGAGAGAGAGATGAACATAGGGTTGTGTAGTTAATGTTACTCTGCTTGTGTTATATTGTGTGGTAGCTGATCTCATTACTGTTTCTAAAACCTTTTAAGCCGATAATAAAACCTGGCTACGAGTGACTAGAAATTGTGAAGGTAAACATAATCATCTGGTAGATTCATTCTCATTGTGACAGCTGTCACTTTACGTCATGATATTTGACATGGGATTGTAATCAGATTCTGTTGTTTTCAACATACGGATATACTGAGATACACCGTTTGATAGATGAATGTGTCATTTTAAAGGTTTGTGGCTTTTAGTCCATATTTATTAGCTTTAAAATCATCTACATTCTGTGTATTCCTTAAATTTGATCAAATTACTGTTATATTACTGTCTCGCTCTGAGAAAATGGATCAGAAATATTGATGGCTCATGGCAGGTCACTGCAAATTTTTGTCAAATGCTCTCTAGAATAACAATGAACGACAATCTTCATAATACCTCCTGCAACTGTCTAGCAAGTAGCAAATCATGCTTCATGGCTGTGATGTAACTAAAATCTACCGTTGATTTAAATAAAGGCATAAGCCCTTTGTGCCACGTCCTGTTTTAACAGAAAATACTTCAACACAAAACAGAAAACACAAGACAATTGTCGAGTGGTTTCATTGAGGTCTTTTAGATAAAAGATAATCTACTGTATACAGCAGAACTGGAACCATTAAAAGGAAATGTTAAACTCACTTATTTTGTGATGCAGATTTCAGTCCAGCTTATGTGGAAAATTGGAATAATGAAGAACACATTTGGGAATAAAGCTGTTTCCCTCCAGTGACAACATAGTCATCAACTTCCTGATAAAGGGAAGAATATTCCAAAATGGCAGTTGCTATTTTGGAATAGAAGAAGCCACTATGGGTCTTTGTGGGATTTTCTTTTTCAAATGTGGGATATGTTTGTCCATCCAACATATTTCTGTCTCTCTGACAATTTTTCTCATTACATGATCTGTTAAGGCGAAGTCACATGACTTTTGATTATGATCAATTTGGTGAAATGATTTCTGAAAACTGGGGTTAAAGGTACTGAATTGGTTGCTGACTGAATGGGTCATCTAGTATTCTATATATCAGAATTTATCATTGGATCACAAATTTTTATTTTGCTCACACTCCAATATGCGACTCTGCGACTCAGATCACATTTGGTTTGGATCACATTAGGTTTATTGTGATGATGTTTGCTTACAAAACACTTAAGAACCAAAGCTGTTTGATGTTATTGTTGTCCCACTTGCCTGAATTCAAATGATTTATTTTGTAAACACATGGGAATTTATTTGATAAATAACTAGTCTATGTCTATGTTCTGTTTCTAATAAAACCAAAATAATTTTATCCTTAACACAGTAGTTAGTAAAGCATTATGCAAAAAGTGGGAATCATGTTGTCCACTAAAGGTATACAGAGCAAAAGAATGAGTTTCCCAGGCCAGTGTGTGTGTGTGTGTGTGTTTTCTTCACCCCTGCTGTCAGTCTGTCTGCAGAGTTTTCTACTGATGGAGCTGTCACAAACAGGGAACACTTTCTGCCTTCAACAGTTGCATAGTCACGGAAGTGTTTGGAATATTCCATTACCCCTGAACCGGAATGGGTGAGGGGTTTTTAGGGGTTTCAGCAACAGTAATTTTATAGTTCATTATACAATATTTTGCATCATTAGAATTTTCTGCATTGTATTTTGTTGGAGTCCTTAGTTTCAGAGGCTAGTCGGTTTTGCAATTTGGTTGTTGTACTAATTATTTGTTGACAATCTAACATCTGGACAGATAAACAGCATTGCCACTTTGTCATCATCATCAGCATAGAGGCAATAGAAGGATGGAACCAACAGGGGCTAACTGGGCCATGAAATCAGACAAACTTTGATAGTAAATACCCTTGCTTTAAATCCAATTAACTGCTCCAATGTCATGGAATGAATAGGAAATAAAGTACATCTTTCAAATGACCTACCATCACCTGGATGCACACAGTAATCAAAGCACATATGGTGAGAATTAAAAATCAATGACAGACAAAGTTATACTGTATTCAGATATGAAAGAGCGCAACAGCCCTGGTACTCAAATTAACCAGAACTGGTGACTAGTCATTTGTTAATTTACTCTAAGCAGGTGATGGGTTCAAATGCACACAGAACACAAACCATATTTCTATACAGCTTTGTATGAAACAAATTTCAGCCCTTTTTCAGAAATATTTGATTGCTGAATGCTGTGTAAAGTGTAGCATAATAATTTATATCATGTCATAATGACTTTTTACAGCAATAACAGCTTAAAGTTTGGGTTTAAGAAATGTGCTATTTAGGTCATTCTTGCCCAAACAAGTTTGCTCAAGGTTGTTTAGTTTAGACAAATGACAGCTTCAGATTCTCAGTTTGATTACTCCAGTTTTTTGCAGACCGATACATATTCTTTTGCCATGTTTGCCACATTAAGCATTATCCTTTCTTCCCTGTATTTTTGTAAATGCCCAGTTCCTGCTGATGCTAAGCAGCAGCACAGTGTGACGCTAGCACCATCATACATCACTTTAGGTATGATTTCTTTTGAGATGAGGGCAATTTTAGATTTGCGTCATGTTTGGAACCAGTTTGGAATCTTGCCATATAGTTTATCTTGAACTCATCTAACCACAAAATCTTTTCCCACAATGTAACTAGGTCAAATTTTGGAATTTTGGAAAAACGCAGACCAGCTGTAGTTGCTTCTTTTGTGATCTCCATTTCTGGATAGTTTTGCAGAGCATTTGAAACATTTGATGCACTTGTTGCACCTCTTTTTCATTTTCAGTTAGTGAACTGTAGATTTCTCAAAGTGATCTCCTGGTGAGCTTCTCACACCAGTTTCCTTCTTGCTCACTCAGAAAGTTTGGAGAGAAAACTTTCCAGGCAATGTCAAAGTCGATTGACATTCACTTTCACTTCCTGATAATTACAGCAGCAGAGCCCACTAGAACATTTCAACACAGTGCTTGAATATTACTTGGAACCCTTTTCCAAACTTATGCATTTGCGTTACTTTATCTCTGACTTCTTTGGAATGCTCTTTAGTCTTTATTTTTATAGCTGTCTTTCAGATTCCTTTAATATATGTTGACTTAAAGATCAATATGTCTGCACACCCAGTGAACTTAGGAAGAAGAGATAAAAAATATCTGAACAGTTCCTTCTTCGTGGTATCACACATTCAAAAGATGCAAGCATCAAGGGGAAATTTCCCCTGCTAAAAACGCACCTTAACAGAAAATGATTAATGATTAATTTTTGATTAAAGGTTCAAGCTTCTTTAGTTAAAGAAAAAAGACTTTGCCATCTTTAATGCAGACAGATTTATTTAATTATGCACAACATTCCAGGCTGATCTCTCAGCAGGCATCAAGATGAGTTATCTAGATCTTATATTTAAAATGTATATATTACAATATAAATGTAAGGTTAACCACAGCAAGGTATGTGTACTTTTTTCCCTCTGATATTCATGTACAGTGCAACATGAGTTCTACTGTATGGTGCCTCCACCCATATGTTTACAAAAAACAAATGGGTGGAGTTGTTTGAGCATAAAAGTGTTCATAAAAATAAGAAATGTTCTTAATATTTGTTAGCCGTTAACAATTGATTATATGTTATTTTATGCCCTTAATAAAGAATTGTAATTAATTATTGCTATTATATTGCTAAATTAGTGTGAAATAGTTTGTTAAGATTACAGAATTCTACTAATCTCCATCTCACAATGAGATGCTTAAGTGGTTCTAAGAAACTCCAAGTCTTTTATTTTAATCCTCAACAGAGGGAAATTCTCCACTCCTTTAAGCAGAAGGTTTGGAAACAGCCTGAAAGGTCATGAATCTGTTCCTGACAGAAATAGTCTCCACCAATACAAAGTAAAAACAAATTAAAAGCATAAAAAATGAGGCAGAAGCAAGAGTTCATTCAACCAGACAAACACCAACACGACTTTTCTGACTTTTCATGTTCTGTTTATGTTTTTAACACACATTAGACTTTCCTGTTCCTGTCACCATATGACACACTACAGGTATTGAATAATGATTGTCCAGTGACATGGTGAAATTAGCACCCCTACATCAAGATTACATAAGCACAGTGTTGTAAAAAGACTTTCCATGTCAACAAATTCCCAACAGTCGGACCATAAAAATTGCACCACCTGGTGGTATAGTTTTTTTGAAGCACCTTTGTCAAATCAGTTTTTAATGGCAGTGATCTATGACCTATAACAATTCTATTACATTCAAGTAGTGCTTAATTAGTGACCATATTTAAACAGTCAGCGACTGCCCATGGAACAGCTTGTGTTTAGATGATAAAACTACAGTATGATAATCAAAGCCCGAAATGGGTACAAATGACTTCCCGTGTACGTTCCAAAAGTACCAGTATTTTTTAAAGGGCGTTCAGATAATAATAACTTACCTAGATGAATGATAACCTCTTTCGTGTCTTTTTGTAAAAAATAATAATAATAATCCTTTGAATCCAGATAATTACACGAGGCTGTTTATATTAGAGAGTGGGATGATAACGTTCATGTTTCTTGGAGTTATATATTCTAATCATTTTGTCATTTGAATGCTTGATCAGTAACAGGGCTAAATCACTGCTCAATGCTGTATGTGTGCAGAAGAGACTGTTGACAGTTGTGTGCAGACAGACACAAAATATGAGAGAACTCCAATGGGAAGGCAAAATATGCGTCAGCTTTACTTTTGGAGCATGCTATTGAACAGGACAAAAAGAGAGCTCTGTTGATTTTGCTAATTTTATTTTATTTTATTTTACAGAAGCATTAAATTACGAATCAAGTTGTATATGTTACTAAATGTTTTACGAGTGAGGTCATGCACTTACACGTTTGCACATCTACTTGCCCTGGATGCACAGGTTAGCGCTGCGTAATCAAACTACCTTGCCCTACTTCTGGATAATGCGCTGTATGTACCTGAGCGCGCTCATCGCCCCCTCCTTCCCCGAGCTCTCATTGCAGTAGGAGGGTCTATGTGCACACAATGACGTCTCTACGCAAGTCCGTCCGAGTCCTCCGCTGTTTTATTAGTCTTCTGTGGGGCGCCTTTCAAAATCACCTAGTAGCAATGTGCATGTAAATAGAAAACTATCGACAGGACCTTGAGGTAAAGTGTCTGTCGACTGTAGTATGCGTACAGCGAGCTGTCGTAGAGTATCTCGCGTACTGTGCGCAGCGGTGTGCCGTGCGTTCAGCTGTCACAACTGAAACTAGTAAATGTATGCAGTCGCAACACTGGGGACAGTTCTAAAAACAACTTAACGACACATTTTAGTGTCATTTTTCCTTTTTGTTTATTGGATTACTAGCGATCAGCAGCAGAAATAACTGTCAACGTCGGATGTCGTAATTACGGTAAGATGTCTTAATATTACATCTCGTTGATGGAAACAAAAATCAGTGTAGTTTTGTAACATTGAGCGATGCCTTACAGTGGCACAAGTTTTATAAACTTGTGTTGTTATGAATTACACACATAAGGAGCAATGTTTAACTTGACAGGACTCCGGCTCGCGCGCAGTATCCCACTTTAAAGTGATGATGGCGGTAAGAAAACAGCGGATAAAATAACAATACTGTTACTATTGGACACAATAACAATAGTGCCGCTTATATATAATGACATCTATGCAACTAACTGTATCAAATTTGTTTGATGTTTTTTGTGCTAGACTAGAAAAACCAAAGCTGTCTAAAGGATTTAGGAATAGACTTAAACGCGCAGTTGTTAGGCTTTATAGAAACAACCAAGTACAAATCCTAACACTATCTCCATCGTTTTGACGTTGTAAGTTCTTTATAGGTTAACAGCTCGTGTCTTAATGTCCCAATCCCCTGTTTAGTGTTTACACTGTACGATTCTTACGATCAGTGACATTAGAATTGAATGAAACTAAAGTTTAATCCCGCAGATAGGGCACAGTAATTATTTTTGCCTCGCCTGTTAGACTAGGTGGTGTGTCATCCCCACTATAGAGAATGGCTTATATAATTTATGCATGTGAAAATTAATTAATCATACTTGTTTCGGTGTGACGTCACGCGACCATTAAAGTGCATCACAGTTTTATTTTAATCCGAAGTATTTGCAACAGAAACTGCGTCACAGTCATAATTCTGTGATGTGAGGCGGTCGCTGTGCAATGCAGCATAAAACATCACGCCTCAGAACTAAGTCGTAAAGTTGACCTAAGTTTTTATAGGCAATGCATGGAGCAAAGTTCATAATTTGTATATTTTAAAGAGTGTGGCAGCGACGTCGTGGCTATAACGCTAATAAATAAGAGAATGACAGGGCGACCGGACCAATCCGTGAGTGGTGTGATAAACTATTGGCGACCGGGTGTCAGGTTCTGTCCAATGGTTGCAAGCTGAAGTGCGGTATCGTGGGAAAAAGACGACAAAAATAAAACGACCATACCGTACGAAACTACGTAGAACATTTACTGCAGCACCGTTATTGTCATTTTGACTTTTCAAAGTGCCGTTCTTTACGGACTAGCTACAATGCATGTCGCTAAAGACGTCAAATGTATTATTAACTTTGTATGATAGTGATGCCTATAGTGCGTATGGCTTGTGAGCGGTCGACTATAGAAAATAAACATTTAATCTTCAGGCACAGCCCCTAACATCGCTGCGCGGCTCTTTATTTCGCTTAAAGAGTCACACAGGCGGACCATCTTTTCAGTCCCTCCTATATAGTCATGTGTTTGTTCGGATTTTCTTTCTCCTGAGGCAGAGCCTTTTGGCGCTGTCAACAAAGAGTGAAAGGCACAAGCTTGTTGAAATAGCTGCTGTTTACACTCGTCTGTTGAAAGCGTTCAGTTGTAGCCTGAAGCGCAGACGGTGAACTCTGTGGTTCATTCACCGTTTGACACCAAATTCAATTTAAATAAAATGACATGAGTCATATCATGAGGAATTAAATATTTGAGATAAAAGGTGTCCAGAGTTAAATATATGGGAACAATTTTGGGTTGTTCCAATTTTGGCGATAGGAAAACCTGCCACTCAGCATACCCTCCAAAGCTTCCCAGGGTCTTAAAAAAGAGGCATACATTTATTTTTTATGAAGGACTGTGATTGTCTCAATCTAATGTGCTAAAATATTTTTGCAGTATTTATTTGCAGATTGATTAGTGCTCTCAAAATGTAATGCGTTTGCTTTGCAAAGTGGCTGCTATTGCTATTGCTATATATTAGACCTGACAGCAAACCCACAGCTCATGTATGAGTGAAATTGGCATTTACATGCATGTTCTTAAAGACGCAGCAGCAGAGTATGTGTAAATAACACAATAAACAAAAATTCATTAAGTCTTTAAATGACTTAAGTGTAATGGCTTCTAAAATGTGCATTTTTGTAATGCACTTTTGAAAAGATCTAAGCAGAACTAACAAATTAAACCAGTAGTGATGTTGTCTGCTATTTGATTTGACAGGCAGTCAATGGGATTTGTCTGCACTTATCAAAACGTTGCCATGCTAACTCTGAGGTTACTGCTTGTTTCTCTATTGGCTTATTAGGTTTATCAAATGACCCAGGTATGGAGACTAAAAGATACCAAAATTACTGCGAAGGGGCAAATTCAGAAAACAAATGGGTGCAGATGCCAAACACCATGGATTATTGCTGTTCTGCTGAAGAGAGTCTGACAAACAGTGATGTACTAATGGATATTGTTAACTCAAGCAGTGCCCCTAACATGCCATCTGTCTGCAAGACAACAATGTTTAGACCTAACCAGAATCAACCTTTAGCTTATCCCCTCTTCAACAACTCCTACCGCAAGTCAGAAGTAGACTCTAAAGAGCTCTCCAAAACTGTTGCTGAGTCAATGGGCTTGTACATGAATGATGCCAGGGAGCCAGACTTTGGCTTTGGCCAACAAGGTACTGCAGGTGGGCGAGGAAGCCCAGCAAAACTGTATCCTCTTTGTGGGAGAGCAATTGAAGACAGCGAGCCAAGAACGACTGGGAGCCCAAAGATGAAAGCTCCCCCTGCTTCATTCCCATCTGGATCTCAACTACCCAGTGATGGCCCCCAGGAGTGTGTTGTGGGCTCTGCATCAGTGCCCTCTGTTCTAGCAACTGCTCTCTCTTGCAGACCTAAGGGGTCTGGCCCCATATCAAGTCCTGCGGGAAACAACATGGTGTCGTCCACCACCAGCCCCACTTATTTTGAATCTGATTGTCAATCACTTGTTGCGGCTGGCTCCAACTTGACTCAAGGTCACCACCACACTAGTTCAAACACCTGTAGCCCTGTAAAGTCCAGCATGGTGGGGTCACCTCCACTGGCTAGTCCTCTCAGTGTTATGAAGTCCCCAGTTTCCAGCCCTCAGAGTATAGGCAGTGTGAGGTCACCACTTTCCTGCAACACCAACATGAGATCATCTATCTCGAGTCCAACAGGAAATGGAGGCAATGTTGCTAACATCAGACCATCCATCTCCAGTCCACCCACTGTTGGACCCATGGGCATGTCTAGTCCCAGAAACCCATCTAGGGGCTTCTCTGTTTCAAGTCCTCCAAGTGGACTGGGCCTAGTGCAAAATGATGCAAACAGCCCTGAGGACAAAGAGCATGACTTCAAGGCATTTGAGTTCCCCAAGGTTGAGAATGTAGACGGTGAGATTTTTAACATAGGCCTGGATGCTATGGGAGTTGCAAAATATATAAAAAATGAACCTGGCACTGATTACAGGAGCATGTGCCTAGGAGGTGGTAAGAGTGCCATACCACATTCTCCTTTCATAACTCATATTAAGACAGAGCCGAACAGAGACATGGCTTGTTCAAACCCCCAATTTGGTGAGCCTCAGCACTCCCTGGGCTGCTTTCCTTCTCCGGAGACCACGTACTTGTCTTTGAGGGATAATATTGATGAATATAGTCTTTCTGGGATCTTGGGACCTCCTGCTTCTTCTCTAAATGGCAACTATGAACATGGTGTGTTTCCTAACAATGGTCTGCCCAAAGGCATTAAACAGGAAACCATCGACGGCAGCTATTACCAAGAGAATAATAATTTGCCCATGTCGGCTATTGTTGGCGTTAATTCAGGTGGACATTCATTTCATTACCAGATTGGAGCACAAGGAACAATGTCGTTTTCACGCCACAATTTGAGGGATCAGACGAACCCCTTGTTGAATCTAATTTCTCCAGTTACTGGATTAATGGAGACATGGAAAACCCGTCCAGGACTGTCGCAGGGGCCTCTTTCTGCCAGGGGGGAGGGCTATCCAGGTTCGGGCTGCCTTACAGAAAACATGGAGAGGTAAGACACATGCAGAGTCTTTATTAGCTTGTCGCAAAGAAATGTTAAGAGCAATATTGATGGAATGTTTTGTCACAAACAAAGTATGTTGTCTGGCATTTGCATTACATCCAGTGCCTAATTTGTAAATCAGAAGGTGCTGGAACGTGGAGGGGTAACAAAGCAGGCGCAGGTCCTGGAACACGTACAAAATGGTGCTGAAAACAGCATGCTGTGTACTTAAATCATAGACGCCAATTATTGTTTCAGCAGGGCTTGAAAAATCAGTGGCTGGATGTCTTAGGACTTCCAGATGTGACAGCCAAATGTATCACCGCCCTGCCCGACAGGCTATCTTAAATAGTGAAATAACTTACCTTCCTTAAGTGTCTGTGACCCATTAAAAATAATATGCTTTCTTTCTATGGGTTTAGTTTTACAAGCACAAAAAATAAGCAACATAAACAACAGTATATAAGGATTCATATATTGTCACATCACACACCTGCAGCACTTCTGTGAATGGAGAAAACAAAATACATTTATAGATAAGAGGGAAAAAAATAAATAGGCATACCTAAAATATGTTTCACCTAATTAATTAACAAATTAAACCAGCTAGAATTAGGCAAAATCAATTGGGAGCATCCAATCAATATAAATAAATGACAAACAAATGGTTTTTAATTCTTCATGGAATGGACTTGCCTTCCTTTGTGGTGCAATAAATCTAGCCATGTGATCCCAGCCCTACTTAACAGGTCAAATGTCCTATTAAGCTCCATTGTAGGCAGGAAGCAAAGTTTCCTTCTTATTAGGCCTTTGTGTTTAAACTCTATATAACTTATTGTGCTGTTATCAGAGGGCCTTACAAGATCTTGTGCAATGAAAGTGTATTTCCTTATTGTGTACAGCCATTATGTGGCAAGATCATCAATAAGTAATTGCGGGTCATGTGCTCTTCTTACAAAAATGATAAACAAGCAGTTTTTATGAAGCACTCCTGAACAAACAATGACAGAGAAAGATGAAGAAAGGAAGTCCCTTAATCTCATTTTAAAAACTTTATTCAGTGATGCAGACAGTAATTCAGCGCTTCAGCTATAGTACAACACACCTGCATCCTTAAAAATTACAACAAAAGGTGTGAAGTCCCATAGTAGCTTGATTATCTGTTATGATGCTTTGAACAGGCCCTAAAGAAGAAGTGAATTATGAATAATGAATTATTAAGAATAATGATTTGAACATCTTTCTCCATCTGTCATTTGTCAAATACACAAAAAACCCTGCCCCAAAGTCACGCTATTGGCTGAGCCCAAGTTGCTGCATCTGATCTAGTCAGGTCTCTCAAACAAATTGCAATTCCGTTTGTTGCCACTAGTAGCGAAGAAATTACGCACTTCACCTTTAAGAAATTCTTGGCATGTTTGCCAGACTTTGTGGTAGACCAAATTATCTGGTTGTATAATTTTTTTAATGAGCTTTCAAAGTGCAGGAAGCCCACAACAGTTCTATAAAACATATTCCATCTGACAGGCAAAACTTTTATAAGAGTCAGATGTTTGCTGGATTTACTGAGTGATATATTGAACCCCGTTTTGGAATGTGTTCATTTGATGCTATTCTGAGACAAGGCAATTACAGCTAGCCGAGCTCTAACAGTATAGCTAATGATTTTCACCCATCCCAGATGTCCTCTGAAACAGTCAGCCAAGCAGTCATTCAAAATAGCATTTTCAACCATGTCTTTTATTACCATGCTAATGACAACAGGAAACATGCAATGCTAAGTTGCCTAATGAAGGAACAACAATGGCAGCTGTCGGTAGGTTCATAGCCTACTTGAATCAGCACATATTCTTATACATATATTATAATATACATATTGTCTGTCTTTAATATATTGTATATATGATTTACCTCAAAAGACAAATAAATGGCTGTTAGAAAGAAGGTTCACTCTATCTGGACCTCTGTTCATATCTTAAATGCATTTTCACAACTGTAAAATAATCATATTTAACACCAGTATGGCGAGCATTGAGTAGGTAAGTTTAACTAACTGCAAAGTAGTTATGAAGGGCAAATGTCTTCAAGTATATTTCAAAAACAACTAAAAATATAAATCAACACATGATTGCAGCTCCCTATGCTGGGAAACAAGTGTGAATAGTATAATAATGTATAACATTACATAGACCTTTGGCTGGTTGACTGGGTTTGTAACGTTCTGTTTTTTGTTAAACTGCTTTGAAACAATATGTATTACAAAACAAAAACTATAAAACATTGAGTGAAACGGAGTGAATTGAGTGAAGTAGCTCCTTCTAAAAATTCAGGGATATTTTTAATGTCTTTTTACAACGACTCCTACAAGCCCCGCCCCCAAAATTGATTAGTGCCCCCATATGAGCTTCTGATAGGGGAATGTCCCCATACACTAAAGTGGTTGTCTTTAAGTATTATTATTATGAAGTTAAAAGTAACTCTAGCGTTCTTTTGCATTGCTGGTGCCATGCCATGAAAACTGCCCCCACAGCAAACACAACCGTGGCTCCAAAACCGTGATATGAACCGAACCATTGCATTGGTATATCATTACACCTCTAGTAACTTTATAAACATACTAGTTTACTAGGCTAATACTAGGCTGCAGTGAATTGTTTACATTTATGATTTACATAGCATACCGTCTTAGTCCTATTTAAATGTTAATGAATGTGTACAGTTTTCAATTTGGTAGTAAGTTAAGGGGAGTTTGTTAAAGCAGGCATTCAATTCAAATCTTAAATGGAGTTTTTCTGCCAGACGCTGTACATAAAAAATTAAAAACGACCACTGGATATTAAAAAAAACATACATAAATAGTTAGAAAGAATGGGCTACTCAAAACCTTGACACTTAAAATAATTTGCCTTTGGGTGAGCAAATACTGAATTCAGATCCATGCTGTCATCGAGTTTAAATCAATAACCAGCCCACTGTGAACAAACCGTGAGTGTGTGTCATAGGCTGTGGGACAGGAGACGGGGAGAGGTGCTTGTGAAACCATCTTTTTCTATTTCTAACAGAAAGGTTACACGCCAGGTTATTGTTGGGAATGTGAAAGTTAAAATGACACAGCAGTTTTCTTCGAGGGCAACCCATACAGTGGGAGTCACATTGCTGCCGACAGGATCAAAGTCACCCTCATCCTAATGAGATCCAGCTTAGCCAGAATGTCAAAGTAAATGACAGTCAGTGGTGGGGTGGTTTATTGCCACGCCGGCCCCAGCTGACCCTCCACATTACAGTTCATGCCTGGTCAGTCAATATCTTCACTGTTTTTTCCTCACTTTCTTTTGTTTAACATTTTCTTTGCCTTTTATCTGCTGTGTTTCTCCCTGCATTTCTGTTTCATGTCACCTCCTTCATAAGTCATTAGGTTCATCTTACCATAGGAGTTTACTTGCTACACAGATCTTTGATCTGTATCAACGATAGCCATTATTGAGTCATTCACATACAAAAAACTGAATCAGAGAGAGAGAGAGAAAGATAGAAAAATAAGGAGAGAAATGTTTGTTGCCTTCAAGCTGTGCATGGTAATGGGAAATCTCCTTCTTGCTATTGTGTTTTACTTTCCTAGCTATGACTGTTTTTTGTAAATCAGCTGAATGCTCTTCATTAAACTAGGCTGTTGACTGCAGTTTTGTTGTATACAGATGATGAGAAAGATTGACAATGAGTGAAAAGGAAATCACTATTAACAAACATTATGCAAGTCAGTGATGCAGTAGCATGCTACA
Source organism: Botia almorhae (assembly GCA_036877575.1). Lineage (NCBI taxonomy): Eukaryota > Metazoa > Chordata > Actinopteri > Cypriniformes > Botiidae > Botia > Botia almorhae. The sequence goes on along the minus strand of JAZGTJ010002231.1, from coordinate 23,920 downwards.
ATTCGATGTTGTATGTTCAATGTGTCTTGCCCTATGATCTGAAACCTTTTCAGTCTGGCCACATATTGCTTAGCTTATAACAGATCACCCCTGCATACAGTGAATTAGTTAAATTGATCTCTTACCCCAAAGCTTTGCACAAATAATTACAAGCAGATAACGCCAGTATTTTTAAATGAAACTCTTTATACATTGTGCATACTTTGCATTATCTGTATTCCACATTTCTTGTAATATTTTATGCATAAAAGAACATGCGTATTTACTATACAGGTCTAATCTACACCTTAAAAGTTCAGATTTCGAAGGTTTTTAGTTTTAAATGTTTTTTATATACAGCATGTCGAGTTTCATGTAGCGTGCAGCTGTAAAGCTCATGCGGCCTGAGCCAGTGGAGTTGGCATGTTAAGGAAGCTGCAAAACAGGAGGATGAGAGATCTTTGCACTGGATTGGGGCCAATTCTCAATGTTCCTTCAGCAGATGAAAGGGCAGGTCCCCATGAGAGCATCTAATGAGCTCTTAATTGTATGTTCTTTTACAAAATTAATGGCCGGTGTAGGTTTGATAAATTCAGACCTGGCTGGATACTAATACGTCAATTAAATCCCAACCTCACATAAGCTGCCACAGGGCTCAGTGGTCTGCAGACAGAGGGCAACACGTCTGCTCATTTGTGACAGGAAATATAAGTGGTAAGTGGGGGTATGGAGATTTCTCTGCATCCTGCCATATAACCTGCCTGAGAGAACAGCATTGGAGACTATTTTTATACAGCTTATTGGAAAGGAACAAATGTGTATGGAGATGAATAATACTTGGAAGTTAGACCACCTGATCGAATCCCAAACTTTTGAGGTATGTGAAGGAAATACTAATGCAAAAATTAATACTGTACATGTTTCTATAAATCCTAAAATTCCCAATATCAACCACCTGTTCAACTTCTATTATACTTTTCCATTTTCTAAATGAATCAAAGTTATCAACTTTGTTAAGCATATGGTGTTGGGTGACCGTTACATCCAATTCCCAAAGAATTATGAGGACAAACAGCATAATACCTTATGCAGCAACAGATATCAACAAATGTAGTCTCTTGTACCTTTGAATTTTTGCATTAGATTTGGATCTCTCTGCCCTAGAAAATTTTAAATTAGTGATGTTTGGAACAATTTTTATTAGACACATCAATTATATTTCCAATTAAATATTAATCGTAATGTTTCATGCTTTTCAAAATAGTACATACAAAAAGTCAGGTTGTTAATAATAAATGCCTTTTGGCATTGTGCTTCTGTTTTTTCAAGCAGTGATAGTAAATCGTGATGTATAATGAAAATGAAATGTTTGCTGTCTAATTACTTAAATTGATTTTACTTTATTTTGGCTATGGCAGACCAGTGGTGCTGTTGAAAAGCATGTTAGATTCATTTTGCATACACATACTCAGACAGCTCTATCTGCACTGTAATAAAAGTGTGGCTGCTGTATGCTGAGCACTCCTCCTTTGTATTGGTGTCCTCATTTGAACTTCTTCCTGAAAGAGCGTTTGTTGAAACGGGGCCAAATTTCTGCAAGGTAGCCGTTGCATCTACTCTGCGCTACACTGGTACCAATCTTTCATGCTGATTAACATCTCTATTATGCACTAGCATGTGGCTAAGCCACGGTATGAATAATTTAACAAACCCTTAACAAAATAAAACACCAAGATGTAAATCAAGTCCGTCTATCTGTCAGGCTGTCAGTTTGCACTATCTTTGAAGTGTATACAACTCATATGCATGCGTAGGGAGATGGACCATTTCAATCTAAATGACTTGTGTCCTATAGTACATTAAGTTTTCAGATTTAACATTGGTTTAATGAAACAAACATGAGCCTAAGTCATAGCGTAAACAACGCAACAGAAAAATACTAGATACATGCTACATTCAATAGTCAACAAGATACTAAGGCAACCACCTGGGTATATATATAGACTAAGGGGAAACAAGAAACACCTGGACGCAATTAGGGCGGAAAACCGCTAAAGACTACAAAGACCAGGGACATGGACTACAAACACGTGACTTCAAAATAAAAGACATGATGCTATGACAAAACGTAACACGTGCTTGTTTATTTCTGATAGGGATTTATCTGTACTGTAATTACTGAAAGCAAAGACTCAGATTTCCCAAACACAATCCAGAGTTAATCTGAATGCATGTTTTGATTCATTTTTATCAATAGCTTTGCATAATGGGGTCAGGTGATCTTTAATACTTTGTATGTTAGTCTATGAATAAAATCTCCATTGACAGATTCATTAGTAATTGGTAAAACAGCAATACCAGGAATACAGTGAATTCAAGAATATGGTGCATACTCAGTGTCAGCTCAGGTGTTGGCAAAGTAGGTCAAGCTCAGTTAAAGCGCATGGAAGCGCATTTCCAAGCGCATTTTACACCGCAAAGCTCACATTGGCAGACCACACCTTTAGTATGCTTGATAAATCTTTAAAAATGGTCAACACTGTGGCATCAAATGTGACCCAGAAAGCTCACCCAGAACCCCCATCCCCCCCTCCAGGCTCATTTGTGGGAACAAACACAAGCTCCTCTGTGTATTGTTAGGTCTGAGTTGTGCCCATAAAAATAAAAGCCCCTTTTCGCTTTAAATGGGCTACAGCGTTCTGATCCACAAATCGACGCCGCATGCCCTGGAGACTGCCAGTGACAAACAGAACCAGCAGGTAAAAACACACGGACAGGTGTCAGATAGCACTTTATACAAAAGACACTATATCAAGTGTACAGGATTCAAAGGAGTAAACCTCAGCAGAAAGTCAGTCGGCTTCTATTACAGGAAAGGAAAAAATGGTGCGGGGGGTTAAAGCAACAAAGTGTGAATATCACAAGGTATTAAATACAGTCTGGAATAGCTTGTCACAATGAGTCAGGAAATGGTGCAACATTATTGAGAGCCCTTGAGGTTTTAGCCACGGTTGAGACCGTACTGGGTTATGCACCTAGCTTCCTATACTTAATATCTCAGTCGGGGACTTCTGTCTGTGGCAATCATTTTGTACACAACCACCTGTGTTTTGAACCTCATACACATGTATTCACAGCCCATGGCTATGTTGTGTTGTTTTTGCACACCTAATACACAGCTTTGAGGCTGCCTGGAGCTCAATCTGCCAAGCACATTTTAATGCACTGTACCGGCCAAGTAAACATTCTGTTTACTGCCTGCCTCTGTTTCTACCGTCATCAGTAGTTGGGCGACCGGCACTCTCTCTTTTTGGTGAAATTTGTATTTGCCCAATCAGAGGGAGAGTCCTGCAGTGTTTTATTATGTCTTGAGACTATTAAGCAGCTAGTCTCTTGTGCCATACTAGTGGAATGTTTTAGATATAAACTCATTGTTGTTCAAGCAATGATAAAGATACAACTGTATATGAATGAGAGAAATGTGGTAATGGGAATCTGTTACCTATCAATGCCAACTACCTTTAGCTCCGGACTACATCTTTAGTAAAGAAATAGTTGAAAATGTATTTACTTGCTGTTTTACACATGCTTGGCTTTTTCTCCTGTGTAACACAAAAAAGTGGGGAAGATTTTTCCGGCCATTTTTTTCATATAATCAAAATAAAGGAAGACTAGGTTTGTCCATAATTACACCAAAAGCCAAAAAAGTTTTAAAAATGTTCAAAGTTACAATCAAAAGTATTTAGTAATATTTAGTAACGTGATATCTTAAAACCACTCAAAATAAACGGAAAAGTTTCAGCTTTGCCTGGATTGTAGTTGCACACTACACACACTTAAAACATCACTGCTGCTCATAGCTGATGGTTTTATAGATATCGTGATAGCTTATTATGTGATGGCTTGAACTTAACTTTGCAGAGCCACAAAAACTTGTGTCTAAAAAAACTACAGTCACTATTTGTTTGAACTGCCCGCCTACCAGCAGTATTTTCAGAAAGCACTTCACTACACCAGGAAACGTCTGGGTCATACAATCTCAGTTGTGGTGGTGATGGGGAAGTGTTTTACCACACAGACTGCAGTAATGACCTAGATTTCCACATTTGCTCAGTGGAGCCACAGCGAGGCCAGTGGGGTAATTGTTGGGTCATATCCCTCACCAATGTTCACCAGCCAAGTTCAAATGATTGGACGGCCGGGAACAAAACATGCTGCTTTTGTTATGATTCATGTTAACCAACCTCCCCATTAACCCCCTTTTATTACTGTCAAAAGTCAGAAAAATGCTTTGTGTTCTTACACCTATTTTGCTTTGTCTTCCACTGTCCTGCTCATTCATTAAAGCTGTGTTTGGCAGAGCTAGTGTTGTTGGAGGAGGAGAACTTCAAGTTGGTATTGACATGTTTAACATGCCTCAGATGCTACCTTCATTCCGACACCTAAAACGTGTGTGTCAGGTTTGAGGAATATGTGTCAGGATGGTTTATGAGCACTGACACCATTCTTCAAGTCTGTTGGCAAGTACACATGGAGTAATAGTAGGCCTAGATCCATGTTCTAAAACAGAGGTCTTCAGCCAACAGGAGCCCCTGTTACATATTTATAAACTCAAGAGTTGTATTATGAATCTTGTTCACATTGCAAAGACATTTCTGAACCCCCTAGTGATTGTGGACCCCATGTTCAAGACCCTTGTTATGCTGTGTGTCACAGAATTAAGAACAATGCAAGCTAAATGGAGACTTTATCACATTGTACCCTTGTGTCCAATGTACATGCATTTCTCTACCACACATTGTTGATTCACTAAATTTGCCTTAAAGAAAATCTCTTTCTTGGAGCTTTCCATGAGTTCAAAAAGTGAGTGTTTCTGTGGCAGTGTCATAACTCTCTTAACTCCATATGCTCATAAACTTTATTTCATATGGATGACAGAACATAGTTATTGAAGCAGAGTTATACCGAATCTCCTTCAGTCTCTTGGCACATTTCAATATTTAAGAACCGCTGGGATTCACAGTTGCACGTTAATTCTTATACAGGCTCTCAGCTGTGCGCTATTTCACGTTAGTTCATCAAATAATGCCGTCTTTGCTTCTGCAAATCTCAGCAGCTAAAAAAAACTCACAAACGTTTTTTCTTGTTTTCTCTGCAGTGCTGTGATGTTTATTAGATTTCTCTTTGTGGTCATATTAGACATGCACAGATGCAATTGTGGCATCCTCAGTGGGACACAAAGCTGAAGCTAATTTTTGGAAACTGGGCAAAAAGAGCAAAGCATTGTGTGAATGACACTGTTTAGCCGCTTGAGTTGAAACGGCTGAGGTTGCAGGATCTAGCGTGCTGTGAATCATTTTGAAGAGGAAACTAGAGGAAACTAGAGGAAACTAGAGGATTGTGCTATTTTCAGGATGCAACAACTAATTGCTAAATATTTGTAATGAAAATACACAACGTTTGTATTCAGTTCGGTTGTACATGTTGTCACACGTTTTTGTAGGATGTTAATGGCAAGAGGGTGTTAATGGCAAATCATTACTGAATGATAACTGGATAATATCTAATATCCTTAAACCGAAATATTTCATATGATGTGAACATTTCTTATGACTATGTTGACAAAAATTAATGCGTGAATGTTTGCAGTGCGATCTTACCTGGTGAGTTGCTTTGCATTAATATAATTATTTTTTACACTTAACAAAGTTAAAACAGTCACTACGCCAACACTGAAAAATTCAGTTAATTTCAGTCTTTCTAGTTTTAAGATTTTGAAGTTTCTGCAATTCTTCTGAATCTGAGCAGTGCCTCAATTTGCTCACCGTTTCAATTAGAGCGTTTGACGAGTTATCAGACAAACTGATTATGAAAATAGTAGCAGCTCTAGTCTCTTTATTTTCAGGGAATGTGTTGCATCTTTAATGCAGTATGCCGTATTAGGAGTAATGGTAAAAAAACAATGAATGTCACCTTACTAGGATAGGGACTAAGAGTAGACACGCTGAGCCTAATGAAGCACCTCATACTTGCACCTGAGGCTGCTTCTTTTAATGACTTTTAATCTAACTTTCTTTGTAATGAGCCAGGAAAACAGACCAATGGCAATGACACGCAGGTCTGAGATGGGGCATCAGAGCGTGTCAGGCGCACTCCACCTGCTATTACTGGTTTAGTGACAGGGTGCAAAGAAATGAAAAAATCTTGGCATTGGATGTGTCCTGCTCGAGTGCTGAGTCACTAGATATGCTCGAGGAGTCGAGTTTCGCCTGAGGGCCGGAGCGCGCTGAAGAGTTCGGATCCTTCAGTCGCAATCCCTCTTGAGAATCATCTGCACTGGAAATGAGGGCATGTTGGAATCATGCAGGAGGGGCTGCGCTCCCTCGGGAGCCCTTAAAAATTTTTCTTAGCGCTTATTGCTGCATTTGAGACATAATAGCTGCGATTGGTGGGCTGTTTAGGCACGATCTCCTCTGAACTCGTTACCTTTTTTTACTGTAATTGTTTTAAGCCAAGAATGTCAAAACTGTGTAGTTAGGCTGCAAAGTGTCTGCAAAGTATATATATATATATATATATATATATATATACAGAAATATAATATCGAAAATAATAATAATACAGAATAATACTGGAATAACATAATAATAAATAAATAGAACAGTTTTAACAGTGTGCAAGTTTTCTCTATTTTCTGTTCAATACATGGTAAAAACTTAATATGAAATTGAATAACAGGCTCCAGGTTTCAGTGTGTTGGAGTTTAAATTGAAATGACTGGAATATGGTCAAATTAAACTGCCGCCTCACTAGGGTGGTTGCGGGGTGATGCTGGTGAAGTGATATTATGGCAGCGCATGAATGTAATTGGCCTGCATTTATTAGGAGTGTTCACCCTGTAATCATTTCATTACCGCTAGTGTCCTGCAGGGCATCCTGATATATCAGATAGGGATGGAAAAAGAGAGCTGTTCATTGGGTCACACTCAGCACCAGAACATATACAGAGGAACAAGGTTTGTTTTATTTGTTGCATATGATAGTGACAGTTATATTACATTGTGTGTGTGTTTTTGTATTGGAATGGCAATATAAATGTGCTGATGATCTGATTTACACAGATACATGGACACATCACAAATGGGCAGAGAAAAAGTTCTTTATTGCTCCAAAGAGACAAATAACACCCTTGAAACCTTAAAGATTAAACTCACACAGCTGAGAGATTGTTGATTTATAAGCTTCTGTGAAACTAACCTCTTGCGACCGAGAGTGGATAGCAGAAACAATGAGCTGAGGGAGTTATTTAGTTTAGCCTCGGTCAATGGTGAAGTGAGATTTATGGTGGCTTTTTCACAGCAGCAAATTCAACATAATCTGTTTCCCATCTTGCCATTTAATTCGAGTGCATTTTACAGCGAAAACAGCAATTTAAAGGTATAGTTCACCCAAAAATGAAAAGTCATCATTTACTTTCCCCTCATGTCATTCCAAACCTATATGACTTTTTCCTGCGCGTGGAACGCAAAAAATTATATCTAGACGAATCTAGAGGCTGATCTTAACTTAACATTCTTAACAGTGAAAGTAACAAAAGACTCAAAAGGTGGACGTGACAAAAGAAAAGCACCTTGCAAGACAAAAGCCTCAGTTCATAAACCAGCAATACCAGATGTCATCTCCAACCAACCTTTGTGGTAGAGACTTGACCTTTATAATGATTTATAGAATCAAGATGTTTAGCCAAGAAAAGAGGAATATGGCCCAGCTTTCTGTGCCTTATGTGAGCAAATCAGAGCATCCGCTTTTCTCCTTAGTTACCATCTGGGCATTTTAGTTCATTAAATCTGCACTAACAAGATTAAATCTAGTGCAAATGCTCAACTGACGTGACGCTAGAGATGAAATGTGCCTATACTGCTGCTGTTCAACTCTAGATTATTTGTATGGTTATTTGGAGGCTATTTATTATTATGGTTTATGGTTTATTATGGTATTATGGTTTCTATTGTTTTATGAGGACAATAACAGTTTGTCAATAGCAGGGTGCTACTGTCTTGGTTGAAGTTTCACAAAATAGCATGTTGCAGGAGAGTCGCAAATTAAAGATCTGGGATTGTGCTCATTTTTATAGTGCCATTCACCAATCAGCATTGTCACCAATCAGCATATTCTCAAAAATTCATGTCAAGGTGTTTCAGATATCACAGGTTCAGATCAGTTTAACAGGATATCTTGATTTTTGCCTAAAATGACCTATATATTCAGTTGTGGCAATTAGGAAGGAATTAATGCACTAAAGTTTCAATGAAGCCAAAAGTGGAGGAAAGAGGCCACATCCATGATGGCTGTATCGTTTAAGCACATAATGAGAAACAGGCGAGGAGGGCCTGGTTGCTTTACTCCACCTGCAGTCACTTACATGCCTTGGCTAAACTGCGCGATACTCAACATTCACAGTGAAAATGCTAGTGCAGTGGAGCTGATTGTTATTTAATGTTTGAAAAAACAAATCTCAAATATCTTGAAACTCTATTCATTGCAGTTAATTGGATTTAGTGAAGCCCACTCGTTGGCCTACATACATATTGTATTGTACTTAGGATGCTTAATGCGAATGACACTGATCTGGTAAGGCTGACGTTTAAGCTGTCAAATCCTCTGGGCTGTTGTGAAGGGCTTTCGGTGGGGTGCTGGGGGGACTTCAGCCGTGGAGTGATGCTGCAGCTCTTCATCAGAGCGTCAGTTGATGTGTCAATTATAAGCTTGTTGTTTTTATCTCTTGAGCGATTCTAATTTTACCTTCCTCGCACGGGCCGATCACTTTTTGATTAAACCCATTTCTCAATAACTCCTGAAAGTAAAATCTCTCACTTTCCCTTTCCTCCGTAGATATGCACGGCGGAGCCAATATTTATTCACTTGACCTAAAAAAATCCACCTTGCTGGAGCTTCGACAGAAATTGCGCTACCTCGGCCTTCAATAAGTCATATTTAATTCCCTCTCATTCTAAGCACCAAATCACAGTAAAAACAGGCCGTTTGAAGACTGTGTGCCGAGAGTGCTGAATGACTATCACATGAAAAGGCTTGGATTCCTACTCGTGTTTGTCTAGATTACTGTGCTCAGGAAGATAAGGAATAGATTAGATGTAGCGCAGAAATGAGTATGAAATGAGATTATAATCTGTTATCAAGGGTATGAGCAAACTAATTAGCCAGCAAGGAAGAATGCAACAAGAGTAGAATTAATCCTCCAGCCTGCAAGCCATTTACACGCTCACACTTATATACATATTCAGAATAACACACACATACACACAGGACAAAAATAAAATGGGTTTTGGGCGTGTATTCTGAAAGCACAGGGTATTGTTCGAAAAGTAATTTTTTGGGGTTGTTTGTTTCAGGGTGGATTGATATGTCTGGGTTTTGCCTACATACCACAAGGGTACAATTTGCACACATGCCCAAATCCACAGGCACTCGCTTAGTTAATTTAATTTTCACCTGTGGACAGTGGAACGCTTTGAACAAAAGTATCATCAGAAATGTTGTAAACAGCAGGTAATTTATGCTTTCCACATTGTTTTTTATTTTTATGCCACAAATGTTATTTATGCAAATAATAACAACAAAAGGATTATAAAATCACTAAGAATGATTTTCACCTGCTGATAGCACTGTTTATTTACACACATCGTTTTATAACTTGATTCATTAAAGTAACAGCAGAGGCATTATGCTGAATGCAGTTTGCATAGCACAATTACACATCTTGTGGGTTAGTTATGACTTTTAGGTTGCGGTACAGACCTCCGCAATTTGACGTATTTTGCTGGGACTGTGCAACATTGCTATACCCCTATTCAGGCAACGGAATCGGCAGTGTAAATGTTGAAAGTGTGGTTATTTAAACCACACATCTGGTTTTATTGCCCATTTAAATGCCCTTCTCCATAATTTGATCATTATTCTGCAAATATTCTGTCATGATCAATAGCAAAGGCAAACAAACAATAACGCAGTTTTTGATGCTGTAAAATTGTGCACAAAAGTGACCCTACTGTCACTTTAATGCGTTACGCAATATTAAATGTTACACAACACCAGAACCTGTTATTACATAGAATATGATTTACAGACAAGGTCACATTGATACTGTGCCAAAAAGTTATGAAGATGTCTGTGTATCTCTAGATTTACAGCCTGAAACGTTTTGAATTCCAGGTTACACAGCCCTCCTTAAACAAGCATTCCTCATTGATCGCATGTGTTGCATCTTATTCGATTTGTTTGCAGATTTCCCTGTAAACCAATTACAGAGCCAATGCTTTGTATACTCTATGCATGCATGCAGAAAATACAAGCCAGAGAGAAACTACATACAACAAATACACCAATGGAGCAGTAAATGGCAAAAAAGAAAGCCACAATAAAAAATGGTTTGGGTGATATTAATCCATGTAACATGCCGATTTTTATGCTATGTATTTTACTTCCTCGGTGGGGACATCATTAGCATTATCTGTATTATTCAATATTAAAGAGATTATGTTCCTGTAGTTATATTTACATTAGGCTGTTGCGTTTATTCAAAGCTATTTAAAGTGCATCTGCTGTGTGTTGGCTTTGATATTAGGTGCAGCGCTACTGTGCTTTTTTGTGGAATATTCCAGTACAAACATGCCAGAAATATAATGACAATGCAATAAAAATAGGTCAGATTTGCCATGACCTCCCATGATGAAGTTATTCAGATGTCTGAGTACTTTATTCTAAAAAATCAGTGCAAGGAAAGAGAGCAAATGCAGTTTTAGAAAGACAGGTGTTTACTAGCCGTGCTGTCTGGAGGCTATAGAATAAAAAGCGAGGCAGAGGTCAGATCAGATGATGAAACAATGACAACACAGGTAAAACAGCAGAGCCGCAGTGGGTATACTGAAGTGAATACGTGGAAGGTTTTCACTCTAGTTGAAAGAATCACTCAAGAGTCACTCTAGTTGCTTAATAAAATCTTTCATTGGCACTTTTATGGAAATGGAAAAAAATGAAGCAAGACAAGTAGGTCTGAATATAGTCCAAATCTTTAGATATATCTGAGCTTCATTTAGATAATATAATATGGAGACGCATGACAGCCGGTTTGCACTTTTATAGCAGGTCAAATTTTATTTTATTTGGTCTTTGTACTGCGTATATTTGCATTCATCTGTTTTATATGAGGTCAGGATTGGATTTTAATATACAATCCAATATAATCAAGCTGTACGACCTTAACCCGGGTTAATATTATGACAGGGATTTAACTGAAAGAGTGCCATGACCAATCACACATATAATCATATCCATAAAACCATTCTGGTTAAAGAATAATGAGTAATTGTTTCTAAATGCCATTACAGTACAGTAGCAGGAAAGCCAGTGTCTGTATGAATACAACTTCACTGACAGCGGCACTTTTGAAGGAATTAAACCATGTTGTGTTCCATTAAGTAGCTCTGTTTAAACATTCTGAGACTGCAATTAGAAAAGTGTAATTTCCATAAGGAAGATTGACAGCAGAGCTTATTTTTCTCTCCATGTAGCCGGTTGGTTGTTTATTTACAGTAGGTGCTGCAGTGGTTCCTGGAGGCTATAGCTTTAAGGCTGCCTGTGTATAGCCCGTGTTACAGATCTAGTGCCATGCCTTGTGCTATGCTATCTGCCTTTGAATGGCTCTTACATATGATACAGACATCCCAAGAGGCTTGTGTAGTTAGCCAAAGACAGACGATTAAGATCTCTGGCTGTTGTCATATGTATGAGGCAGACTTGGGTTTTAATGTAAGACGATGTCTGGAGGTGCTAAATGGAAAGATTTCCCCCTGGTCTACAGGCAGAACTCCTCAAAGGGGCGGCCTCACCTCCTGGGGGGCACTTTGGCAGGGAATCTTAGAAAGAAATTGGCAGTTTCTCCTCAAGAAATATGATGTTGCGTCCGTTTTTTTCCTATAAACGTCTGTGAGCGAGAGCAGATCCCAAGAGGCTAAATACACCCAAGATTGATGACCAGTGACTGATGCGGAGTCAGTGTACTACATTAACATGAGGGAATAAATTAAATCTGCCTTTGTGGAGTGTTCTGGAAAAAATAGTTTAACATTTTTCAGAATAGAAGATAAATGTCTTATGTAATCATTGTGTCTGTTTACAACATTGTTTTAATAGTAACACATCACACCTTGTTTTATAACTACTGATTAAACAGGAGATCTCACAGTGTACAAGAAGCAACACGCGAGGGGATAACAAGAACTATGTGGTGTTTGTGTTTTCAAAACTTCTTGTTGGGAGTTTTTACTCAAGTGAAAATCACTCACTTGAGTTTTTACTCAAGTGAAGACGATACTGGTGTCCCTGTTAATACAGGGACAAACTTCAAACCCACAAAAGGGAATTACAAAAGCAATAATAAAGCAGTAAGCCATGAGAGACAGTGCAGTGCTGTCATGGCAAACCCCTTAAACCCCTTTACATGGATTCAAGTAGCTTATTGCTGTTCAATATGACAGCCACAGCAATATAATAAAAGACACCAGTATTCAATAAACAATTCTTATGCCAATAATTATAGGCAATGTGCACATTAATTCTCTTAAGTTTGAAAATTTTTTATCTCTTTGCTCGGGCTATCCACCTAAACATTGACAATATTTTTGTTCATTATAAACTGAGCTTTTAAAAAAAAAGCGTTATGGTATCAGTTTGTACATAGGTTGTGAATAAAAAGGAAAATACATATAATAAGGTAGGTATAATTAAATAAAATACACCCGATGGAAAAGATGCAGACCCATACCACATATATTTAAACGCATATGCAAGGATTGTACTATTTTCAGAAGTTCAGGTGTGTACTACCGTAAAACATTTTTAAATTTATTGTGATTATTGTGGACGTAGCCTATAGTTCTTTGGTGTGACTGTAGTTTGTGGTTGCTAAGCAACATAGAATCTTGTGCATTAACATAAAATGCGCGGTCACAGGTTCAAACTTGGCTCAGAATTTAGAGTTATCAGTTTTAAAAAGACACATAAACTACTAAACCACAAGTGAATAGTTTTCAGAAAACATTCCAGTCAGAACTTCACAAACTCTCTTTACCCTGATCTTCTGTATGTCTTTCTTTCTTTCTTTGGAATTTAAAAGCCTGTTTCAGAGTCTCGACAGCAAAGCCCAGACTTTATTTTCCTCCCTTCTGTTGAAACAAAGCGGGCTGTGCACTGTCCTCGTGCCTAAATATTTATGAGAGGGGCGGATGATGTTGTGTATGTACCTTCATTGGAAGTCCTGGTTGAGTATTCCTCAAACAAGGGGCACAGTGTTAGTGCAGGACAGTACAACAGTACAAGAGATTATTCTGCATATGAACAGCTTCTTCGGGGCTGAAAAATATGGGGAAATATTTTAAAGCCCAGAGCGTATGCGGTTAGCCTTTGCTTTGTTTAAACATGGTGTCCAAGTTGCACGCTTCAGTGTTAGGATTCATTAAAAGGCCATTTGGAATGAATATGCGGTGACTGAATCATACTTTAAGACAGACTGGAAGAGAGGCGGTCTGCAGATATCCATACCCCTCATTCTTTGTTATGTAACCGGTCCTCCTGTGGTCTCTCTGACTCAGTCTGTTTGTGGTGTCTAAAGTCAGATAAGAGTGCCTATCTAAGGCATCTATCCCTTTTATACCATGTTGTTGACATACATCATCTGAGTTTTACTTTACTAGGTACAGGTAATAGGAGATTTATGGAGAATTAGCATGTTTTAAAATGATAACTGTGTTGTTTTACAAGGCTCTGAGTGTATTTAGTTTATCATTTACCATTCCTATCTCATGTAGAGCATGACACTAACATTATGTGACGTTACTGTAACTTATCGCTGTCCATTATATATCTGCCGACTGCTATAAACACGGACCTCAGTGTGAACAGCATGATTTACTTGTGACAAATATTTATCAAAATTAAAAAAGGAAAAATTATAAAAGTTAAAAGGAAATCAAATTAATCATATTTAATTGGTTTTAGTCTTAATGTGAACGATTCATTGTTCAAAATGTTTAATAAATTTAAAATATTCAAAATGTTGACATACTTTTCCTCAATGCCGATTTGGACTGCATTGATTTAGGATAAAGGCCAATTAACTATTGTGTTATAAAACGTGTATTCATGTCTTATACTATTTTGAGATGCCCACTTCTGTTCTGGCACACAATTACTGTACATGTAACTTCCAAGGACAAAAGATTGTGACTCCCACAATGGACACAGACACGCTTGTAGCCTAGAGACTTTTTTCTCATTTATGACATTAGATAACTCTTCATTTAGTGTACCAACCGATGCTGATGTTTGTAAATACATAACCCCTCATTAACGTTCACATTATGTACATACGGCTGGTTATATGGGCACATGTGTGTCATTTACAGCTCTCTTTGCAAATGTATGCATGTAGGTTTGGTGCATTTTGACCTATAGCAGCAGTACAGGGAGACAGGCTCAGTGAGCATGCTCTGATTAAGAGTGGTGCGCTGGTGCTGACATCACCTAGAAATTGCTTATCCAAGGTGACATGTCTACCCAGCAAAGGGCAAATAGTGCATTGCCGCAAATATATCACCTTATTAAATATACATAGATGGGCTCAGGTTTTTAAGCCGGTTCACCTGAGCTAAGGTTGCTGGCAGTTTTTTATTTTTAACAGAATGAGAGATAGAAACAGAAAGAAAAATAGGGAATGAGAAAAATATAAGAGAAATAAAAAGAGAGAGAGCTGCAAATTAGAGCAAGCATGTAGCTAGCATGCAGCACGCGTGTTCCTAGAAGCATCCTAAACATTTCATAGGCACATGGCACATGTGTCCTGGCATGTGCCACAGAGCCTTGCAATGGGCACTGAAATGTGCCATTGAGCCTGTTGTCTGACAGACTGAGCGACGTTGCTGCACGAGGACACTTACGAGCCTCCTGCTGTAATTTAAGTTTATGCAAGTTGACAGAGAGTTTCAGGTTCAATTTTTTTCAGTTTAAAATTTAAGCGCGTTGAAATGCACAGCTGTACAGCGTAAAGAACTTTATAAAATGAAAACCACAATTTCTGTTGGCGCCAGTAGCCAAGTGGGCTGTGTGTTGACATATTGCGCAATAGTGCTTTGAGCGACCCAGGTTCGAGTCCCAGCTTGTGGTCCTTTCTTGCACCTTGTAAAGCTTTCTTGTTGTCTCTTCACTGTCCTTTCCAATAAAAGCTACAAAAAGGTCAAAAATAACTTGAAACAGACAATACAAAATCTTTTATGTCATCAGTAATATGTTTTAAGTGCAGTTAGATGAAACGGTTAAATCTTTATCAGATTTTCTTAGTGACGGAAAGCCTGCGGACATACTTTTGAATAATGTTCTCTTCAAAACAATATGTACTGAGGTCAAATAAAAAGAAATCAAAGAGGATTTGTTGTTGTTACAAAGTGCATGGCAACGAGAGCTATTTTAAGCTTTTCTAGAGGTCTGTATGTACATGCTTTGCGAGACATCTTGGACAGGTGTAGCATTGTTCCTTAGACTGCCATATGGTGCTGTAATCCTCCATCATGCACATACTGCATCTAAAAAGGTCATGAAACAAGGACACTGGGGGTCCAAAGCAACATGTGTGTGTGATGTTCTGATAATGTTCTTTTACAATTTGTACCTTAAGCTCAGGACCCCTTGTACTGTCATTCAATGAAACACCTTTAAGATCCGGAATATTTGTTACATGATTCTGTTAAACAGGAATTACAACTTGTAGGAACAATACATACAATGGGTTGACTGATCTTCATAGCTCTAATGCAACAACAGCGTGATATTCATTCCAGTATGGCTGATATCCACACAAGCATTTATTATGGTGTCAGATCCTACATTTTCAGTCATGCAGGGGGCCCCAAAACGTTTTTGG
This sequence comes from Botia almorhae, assembly GCA_036877575.1. Lineage (NCBI taxonomy): Eukaryota > Metazoa > Chordata > Actinopteri > Cypriniformes > Botiidae > Botia > Botia almorhae. The sequence goes on along the minus strand of JAZGTJ010002231.1, from coordinate 7,950 downwards.
ACACTTAAATTGCATTTTAAAATGCATACATTTGAGTATATCACACCAGCTGGCATCTGCAAACAAATGATTCTAAAGCACTCAGAACAAACCTCACTTTTTCACATAGTTTTACAGTTATGGTACTTTTAATCACTTGATAACAAGGTGATTTTTAGTGAATGTAATGAAGTCCACAGGTGTAGTTCACATTAACTATATTTTTGGAATATATTTAAATAATTTGAAACCTAACTTCAGTGACATGTTTTAGTGAGTGTTAATCCCAGTGGCTGTATTTCTGCAAGTCAAGTACAKTCAAACTTGAAACCGTACACAGCCAGGTGGCTCACATGCTGCCAAAGGCAGCAAATCAGATGGCTTAAGTCCAGTGCTGTTCCTTCTCACGGCTATGTGTGTGTGTGAGTGTGTGTGTGAGTGTGTGTGTACATGGGTGCTTGTAGTGACCATGGTTTCATATGCAGTAATTACTTGCGAGTCTCCAAACATTAACTATGCGGTAAACACGCTCGGCAGAGATGCTAGAGGCAGATTGAACGGGGCTAATATCCATAAAAAGTTAATATCCATATGGTAATAGCAGATGATGAGTCCCTATTCTTCTCTATAGGCAGACACTTAAACATCAAGCTGGTCTTTTAATTTGTGTTTGAGCAGGCGAACACTGCAAGCAGGGGTTAATTTGTATCACATTGTATATCGTGACCTGCCTTGTGCTGTATCAGCAGAGTCATGTTTGCGTAAGAATATACAACATGTCAGATGATTTAGAACAGGAAAATGTTAATGCACATCTGTTGCCGATAAGGGGTAGTATGATATTTTTGTTTCTTCCCAGCAGGACGCGAGTGTGATCTCGTAAGTCCACTTGCTGCCCTTGAGCGAGCCTCGTTCAATAAGTATGTCATTACAGCTATGTGCAGGGGTCTGATTATTGAGGTGGGTGACTACTCGGCTTGGTTTTGGAGGGTTTGTGCTAAGGTGCTTCTTCAGCAGGGTATTTGAAATTTTCTATGGCTCTAAATGAATGGCTGAAATGTTAATAGATATACTCGGGTAAATAAAAAGCTGGAATTTTAATGCATATTGAGTGTTAAAGATGGTTGTAGATGGACTTTTTCCTGAAGATTAAACACACACAAAGCCATTCATTTATATCGAATACTTCAGACCGGTACTAATAAAAAACAGCCTTGAATAGAATATAGTGAAATATACAGTGTTAAAGAGTATAACAGATATTAAATAGAGGAATTCACCACAGGGGCTTTTTATAAACATCTTGAGCGTTTTGGTCACCTTCTGTAACCCCCAAATTTTGACCCTGATCTTTTCCAACTCTTTTCCCAGTTTATTTATACTATCTGCCCTAAAAGTTCAACCATTGGCAAGTAGAACCATTTATTATATCACAGGCCATATTTACACTTATTATAATAGTGACTTTTAACAGTTATTGTGAGAGGTGACTGACTAGGTCCAGGCACTGACCTGTCTTAGTTTGTCTCCTTCAGGTAATCTCACACACTTCAGGGATTTAGCCTTCCTGTTTGTCCTAGGCCAGCTAAACCCATTCTGGAGGTCACCAGTGAATCAGGGCCATGTTTTAAACCTGCAGGAAGCTGCTAGAGGAAAAAAAAGGTGTTTAAACTGGATTGAGTGTGAGCGGCTCAGTGTGAGTTCACAAGTTCACCTGTGTCACCAGCACAGGTGATTTGGGGAATTTATGCACAGTAATTTGTGCACAGGCTTTGAGTAAGGTCTGTTTATATCTTCAGACACGCCATAAACCAGATTAGTGTAAATTCTGTGGCACATTATCGCAGGGTTGCTGAAAACAGGTATTTTTGACAAATTTTTGTACTTGGATTAGGTGCTTTGGTTGGATGTTGCTATTTCTTCTGGAAAAAACATGATATTTTAGAGGAAAAGTTATTATCTAAATGACAGTTATATTGTGTAAACCAAATATAAAACATAAAAAAATGTAAAAAAATAAGATGATCTTGACAAAATTTTTAAAGACAAATATATATCGGCACAGCTTTGATTCGACCCTGATGACCTTGTGCTGCAGGTAACCACAGCCCTGCTTATATTCAGTATATGATTGTGAGTGTGATGGTGCTTTTACACTTAAAAGTTAAAACAAACTAGATAAATTTGAAGTTAATATCAGTTAAACTAACTTTTTAAACAAAATTATGCTCAGTTAATTTGTTTTGGCTCCGCCCACATAAAATAGTTTCAAAACATGCCAAATCAGGATCAACTGTTGCATGCCACCAAGCAACACACACACACACTGACAGCCTGTTTGACGTGTCACAAACACAGACAAGCTGAGTGATACTAACACTAAAGCCCTCCAGTGCTGTTAAGATAAGAAATATCAGCCCATGGAATGGCACTTGTCCAATTAAATTAGAGGACCGGAACTAACTGCTGTATAATGCTTTGTGTGTCACTTGTCTGTTTTTTAATCTTGACAATTTGATTGTTTGCACATAAGAATAAGATTCATGGGTTGTCTTATATAATATACCGATTTAAATGCGCCCATAGTGCTAATGGAGATAATGGCAGGCAAAGCTGGCAGCAGGAAGCATCATTGCATCATTGTTGATGTTTTCAAACTGTCACATCTGGTGTTGACCACCAGGGTATTATGTGAGATTTTGTCCTCTTGGCTCTCTGCTAATACCGTAGATGGCTGTTCATTCTCTGCTAGGATCTGTCAATGACAAAAACATACTTGTCTGTTCTGTGCCTGGTTTTCTTCATCTTTTACAGAATATGTTCAGAGAATATGAAATGTTGTCTGCGTTTCTGCGTGTGGTACTAGCATTAAGTTTATTACAATGTGCTATAAGAAATTAACCTACTTTATAGTACCCAAAAATAATGGCAATAATCTTCAAAACTTAAAACTTCAGGTGCGTTAATGGAATTTGGAACTGAATTTTGGTGGTTAGTGAATCAGATTAGGTTTTTTACTAAAAAAACAAATGCTAAATGCTAAACAAACGCTGGCACTACTGTTTATTGAATTCACCCCAGATTCTTAGCCAAGTTCTAAAAACTGCTAGTGCTCTCTGCCCCAAAGGAAGACATAACCTCTGGCGTTGTCAACAGTATCTGTCTAGCCAGTTTTTCTGTATTTTCTTCAAGTCTTTTTTAGTTTTACCACATGTGAGCACATGAATGCCTGACTAAGTTGTGGCCAGGTGCAGATGTGTAGAAGTGAGGGTGTCAAATTCATAATTTACTTGTTTGTCAGTCTTACCTTACCATGCCTGCAGGGCTTATGCTGAGGGACTGAACTATTTCTCTTCCCTCTGTGGTTGTGACATGGTACCAAAACCCGAACAGAAAAATAATCTGATGGATGGAAAATCAGATGTTATGAACACCATACAAGGGATGATGAATACAAGGGAATAAAAGGAAAACTCTTAAGATTTGTATGTAACTCCTACAGAAAGGCTGTAATTGTTATTTACATGACTCTGATGTACAGTAGATGTCTCTGACTTGCAACACAGTATGATTTAATGTTACCTAGTGCGTAGTGTGCAAAATTAGAACTAGTGAAATATGTGAAAAATAACATATCTTGTTGCATCAGCATTACAACCACAGTCCAGGTGGTTTTGGATAGTTTGCAACTGAAATGAATCTATGTAATGGTACAAAAGCCGACACAATATGTACCCACTTTAATATTCATAATTTTCATAATTTTTATTATTAAATATTAGGTGCTTATGTGATGCCTTTGAAATGAATTAGCACCTATAAGCACAACAGCTTTGTTAACAGGTTCCTCCTTACAGCTCATGAATAAACATCTTAACTAGAAATATGATCATCGGAAGTTATTTCATAATTGTTTCACAGATTCCATAATTTACAAATTTTAGATGAACATTTATTAGTGAAGCTGTGAACTTGGGCCGCTCTCTTAAGATCACCTCAATGGATATAAATTTATGTAAATGTATGGAATGTAAATTAATTTTACATACCGTACTGCTCACCACATTGCAGTTGAGCCTTTGGTCTTAATAGTTCTCCAGGGACCCTTAATTTCACTCTGTGGTTTACCCAAATTCCACTCTGTGGTTTACCCATAATTCCACTCTGTGGGTTGCGTATAATTCTGCTTTGTGTGGTGCTTGGAGTGGGTGCAGTGGTGATATTTAGACTGTCTGTGTTTGGTTATGTAAGGCATTTGTCCTCTACCTTCTTTGTTTCACCTAATCTACCTTTAGCTTTTGCCGCATTTCAAGTTGCTAGTTATATAAATACTCTAGACCAAAGAAGAGGTGGTTGCCGGTAAGAACAGAGGCTGGTTGCACGATGAAGGGCTTTCCTTTTAAAACCGAGCTGGACTTTTGTCAGCAAAAGGGCTTTTCAGTTTCCTGACACTGGCATTTGTAGACTCTGAAGTCTACAAACTTTAAACTTTGCACCCACATTTACTGTTAATGGTTTAAATGCAACATAATAATCCATTGTTTTCTTCTTGCCCATGCAGGATTGAGCATTGCCCTGGTAAAGGTCAGGAGAGAGTATGTGATCACTGCATTGGGGTCAATTTAAGCAGATATATGGTGTATTTTTTTGGTTAATTTCTGTCTCAACACTGACGGATTCTTTGCAGCTGATGCTGCAGCATGAAAGCCGCAATAAATATATTTACCATCCAGACAACTGAGAGAATTTCATAACTCCGGTTTTATAACCATACAGTAATGTCAAAGTTGAGCTTGAATGGGCATTGCATTTTTATATGCTTATTTCCCTGTGTGACCGGTAAGTGATCACAAACCGGTTTCAATTAACAATTGCTCTTACATCTTGCATCGTAGGTCATGTACTAGTTCCATAGGAAGTCACGTTTTACGCATGAGGGTACAGTATCATATGAAGTTGCTTTCTTGTCCGTTTGTATCTGTGAAATTGGGCCATTAAAATGCAGTGTATTTTTTTTTGTACCATAATTTACATAAACTATGGATTTTGCTGCATGCAGTGACTGTGTAGAAAATGCAATTATCATATTAATAATCAAGAAGGTTTTTTGTATCCCTAAGTATTTCCAGTAAACAGCTTGCTTACCGAGGTATCGCTAAATGTTTTTATTAAAAAGAAAAAAAATCGGAAGATGAAAGGGCATATGTGTTGCCTTGTGCTTGTTTTTCAAGAAAACAAACAAACCAACAAACAGAAAAAGTTACTATTTGATCTCAATTCTGTTTAGTCCCCTCTAGTTAGACAGCAGTTGTACATTATGTGCATAAAATGACTGTGAAATGAGAGCAAGGATAGCTAGCTGTCCTCGTCTCACCTTTTTCTTATTATGTGTGTATTCACAGGGCATCAGAACTAGGATTGACGACCACAGAGGCATGATTTGCTTCAGCAACGTCATACTGTAATAGACAAAAAAATGCCCCAGAAATGTTGAATCTAACTTAACGTCTAGGTCTAGCTTAGAGAAGGGGAAGCAGGCCAGCCGTTTACGTCATTATGTATACCAATGGGATATCTACTTGCTAAACCGGTAGACGTTAATTGGTGTTTTTCTCTTGCGCAAAAACACAAAAACGAGTGAGTCGTTTCATAACAATGAGCGCTGACCTACTTCTTGCAAAAGCAGTCACCTTGTCAACCCTTTGTCTTCGTTATTTATTTATTTATTTACTTTTTGCCACTCTATGGCCAAGATCTCAGTGCAGAATGAAGGAAAGGGAGGAGCAAGGAGTAGGCTTGCCGAACAGTTTAATACGTCCAGGCCTCTCCACATCATGCACAGCGAGTGTTTTGGTGCCGCTGGGGCGATTAGCTCACCAGCGCCTGCCAATCGACTCCCTCGCAGGAGACCCCTGCTAACCGGCTAACAAATTGAATGTGTGTTTAGACGGACGAGGCAGAATTAGATCAGCTCTCTTGACTGTGTCAGAAAGATGTGGTAAGTTGCTACCCACACCAGACCTTAAGAGGGAATGTGCCTCAGAGACCAAAAGGCTTGTTAAGTCTCAAGGATGTTGTTAGAATTCTAACCAGACAATTACCGTGCACTTCTGATTACAATGAGAGCACGCTCATTATCAAAGGCGGAGGTGGGAAAAGGTTAGGTTAAGTCTTGTCATTACCGCCAATGTTAAAGCCTTACTGTTAATTGCACGTTTTTTCAGATTGCATTTCTTGTAACATTTCTACAGTGTACCTATAGTACATTGTACACTTTATAATTTCTGTAGAATTTCTGTAAAGCAGCTTTGAAACAGTATGTATTGTAAAAAGTGCTATACAAATAAATGCAAATTGAGATTCTCCTTTGAATCGTGATGGCTGTGCATTACTGTACATATTTACAGTAATATATATATATATATATATATATATACAGTGCTATACTGTAGGATGTTTTATCTTTGTTTTTGGTTGATGTCATAGACATCTTTTAAAGGGTGACTTTCAAAGATTCCACAGGGCATCCTTGTAAGAAGCTTAGCCCACTCAGACTATGTCGGGTTTCACTGGGCGATTTAATCAGATTTCCGCCAAGTCAGCCAGACTATTTGGAGTATGTGCTTCAATTTCAATTTAATTTTGGAGGGCACGGGGTATAAAAATCTCTCTGTTTTGGTGTCCAACATTTCTCATTTTCTGCCTCTTAACGCAGTTCAGTCTGTATGTTGTTCTTTTCAAGCCACCAGTAGATTAGACATAAATGAACTGCCTTGGAAAATGAAGGTAATATTGGGTGTAGGTGCGCTATAGTCAGTTATATGGGGCATTTGAACAGATTTCAGAATAAGGAAGACCATTCTCATGATGTGGTGCAAAATGGTGAGGCATACATTATGAGTCAGTGACATATGCTTTGCCCTTTGGGTGCCCAGCAACAATGTAAGTATAATGTGATTTCTGCAGCGCTAAAATTGTTAAGCTCAAATGGCTCAGTAGAGCTGGAACAAATGTAGCTTACGTTAAATAGGCGTTATTTATGGGCATTCTGTTATTTTTGTTTTCAAACAGGATTCCTGGTATAAAAGGTACCAACAAATTGCAGGTGGATGTTCTTTTTGTTAAATAAAAAAAAAATCATTTTGAGATGTCCATTTATTTTGAGGAGAAATTGTTTCTGATTCTACAGTGATTTTCAGATGCTTTAAATGCTGTAATAACTGTACAGTTAGCCCCAAACTGCCATCGCGAAACATAAAGCAATTATTTCTGGCCAGAACACTGTTTTGCCATTAGTGTGCTGTACATTATCACCTGTACCTGTTGTGTCATGGGCCAACTGTGTTTGTTTTTATTACAGTGCGTCTTTGAGACACACGTCTTCAACGGCCAAAGTGTGTCTAGTGTGCGGAGACGAGGCGTCAGGATGTCACTATGGGGTCGTTACATGTGGAAGCTGCAAAGTTTTCTTCAAAAGAGCAGTAGAAGGTAAGGCTTTAACCAGCACACCAGCATCCCATGTTGGTTCTCCAGCAAACCAGCATCCTCTGCTGATTTGCTGGTAGAGTAAATAAAGTAAATAGTAAATAAGAGTAAATAGTGGTAGAGTAAATAAAGCTTTAATTATGATACTTATCACTTGGTATTTGGACATAGAAAAAATCAAATACTTTATAGAGCTTCTAATGATGCTGAAGGGTGTGACCATGCCTTTTGATTTACATGGCTTGAAACAAGATATGCATTTCATTACACAATAATATTTTAATCAAAATTAAAATGAGACAAATAGCAACAGCCAATATATGGCCAGTAGCATCGCAATTAAAGATAGCAATAGAAGATTTCCTATAAGCTGCACTTTGTAATACAAAAGTCTCAGACATTTAATAAGGAAGTCCTAGGCCTGGATTTTACACTGGATTTTAAAGTGCACACTGTATGATTTTAAAATCCTTTGTGATTGGTGCT